>JAJLXM010000001.1:0-279191 GCA_030571275.1 Zygotorulaspora sp. UFMG-CM-Y6047 | reverse complement strand
TTTCATTTGTATCAATCGTTCCAACAATATGACAGATGTTAAATATTAAAGACTTCTCTACTTCAGATGGTCATAACTGGGAGGATTCTTACTAGAATATTAAAAATAAAGGTTCTAATAGTGTAGTGGCTATCACGTTGCCTTCACACGGCAAAGGTCCTGAGTTCGAACCTCAGTTAGAACATCTGACTTTTATTTTTCCTAATTTCTTATGAAAGTGTGCGAAATATTGATTATGCAAAGATTAATTGAAGATTAAAAAACTATAGAGCACAGACACTTCTCAGGCTCATTTTCAGTGTATCACGTAATTTTTTGACTTTGAATCCCCCCTAGATGGCTTATAATGGCAAACAAATCGAGACCGAAGAAAGTGCTTGCACCATACCGCAAATACGTTGCCGGCCAAGGGTTTGAGCATACAAGAGGATTAGCTTCTACTGATACCAGCAAAGATGATGATGTTGAATACTCAATACCACGAGATAAAACTGTCGAAATCATAGAAACGCCTCAGGGTAAATATTACTACAGAAAATCGACAGATACTGTAGTGCATATCATTGATACCAGGAAAGATGACACCACAATACCGACAACAGAGCTCAACAGACAATTAAAAGTACAAACCATGAAACTACCATGGGAGATACAACTGAAAATTCTGGAAATACTAAAAGATGATGTTAATGTGCATTTTTTATTGGTATGCAAACATTGGTATTTTATGTGCTTGTCATATATGTATGGACACCCAAAATTATCAAGTCGGAACTTCAACAAATTTGTTGATACAGTTATCAGTAACAGGAAGAAGAAATTCGGTGAGTATGTGCTGGAACTCGATCTATCAACGATCCTTCAAAGTGGCAAAAATTCATATGTGTCAAAATTGTTGCGCCGGTGCTCTTCCAAGCTTGAAAAGTTTACCGCACCGCAAACAAGTTTTGGATATGCACCATTAATATCGTTGAAATCATGTCATCAGTTAAAATATCTTGATTTGGGGCTTGTTTCGGAAACCGTGAAATTAAAGGAGCTATTCACTGCAATTCATAACTTTAAGCATTTAACACATTTATCATTCCCTAGGAGTTCAATAAATTGCGATGGATTTCGAGAATTTGAATGGCCACAAAATCTCCAATACCTAAAACTTAGTGGTGGAATTACAAATGAATTTCTGCGAGAAACCAGATGGCCAAGAACTATTACGACTTTGGAGTTTTCGTTTTGCCCTCAGGTAGACGAAACCGCAGTTTACACTTTATTATCACAAATTGGCGATAATTTGCACCATTTGTATTTTCATTATCCAATGCCATCATTACATGAGAACTCACTTGACCAGGTTTTCCGGTACTCGTCCCAGCTTATTTCAGTCCAACTAATGGTAGATTACACCACGAAATGGGCATTTTCAGAACATTTTCTAACAGAATTAATATATCCAAGACCGTTACGTACCATACATCTTGATTGTAGCGGATCTTTGGGCCTAGCATCAAAAATTCATCCTGATGATTTTACAATTGCTGTCATGGAATCAAGATTGCCCTGTCTCAAGACGATCAGTATTTCGGCTAAGCTTGGTTGGGACATGAAGAGCGACGAAGTTACAGATCTGGTATCTGTTATGGAGGATCAAGGTGGCAGTGTATACTTGACATACTAATCTACTAAATGATTTTATTCAAATATATTTTATAAAGGTTTACATAAAAACAATGCATTTCAATTTGTTAATTATGGTCTTATTTACTAATTCATTATGTTTTAACGCGCAGTGCATATTTACTTAAATCCCTGTTTTCCGCACCAAGACCATATAGCGAAATAATCACATAGACAATGACATCTCTGGGAGCAATCTACTTCAGCAAGTTTCCGGTGACACCACAAGTCTTCTTCAAAAGTAAGTATACTTATGCTGTTGTGAATTTGAAGCCTATCGTTCCTGGTCATGTTCTTGTGGTACCATTGCGAACTCAGGTGATCAGATTAAGTGATTTGACCATCGAAGAGTCCATTGATTATTTCCAAACGGTACATTTGATTCAAAAATTTGTTTATTCGCAGTTCAAAGCAGATTCATTAAATGTTGCCATTCAGGATGGACCAGAAGCAGGGCAGACCGTTCCGCATTTGCATACTCATATAATTCCGAGATACAAATTGAACAATATAGGAGATAAAATTTATGATAAGATAAATGGTTGGAGATTACAGGAATGGCAAGATGGAAGGGAAGAATATTTAAAAACACACACTGTAGCAGAGAGTAAGCTAGCGAAACCTGATTCAGATCGCCCTCCAAGGTCAATGCAAGATATGACTGAAGAATCATTGCATTTAAGAAGGTATTTAGACAAGTTTTTGAAAGAGAACAGCGAATATAATCTCAAAAACCTACTTTAATTATTAAACTAGATGGCTATTTACACGTACTTAATAAAAGACTTCTCTTGGGACCTTTGTTGTGCTCTCCATTTAGCGATAGTCTCTTTACGTTTCCTTTCACCGCCAAAGAATGACTTTTTACCCTTTTTAGTTTCTTTGATTGCTTCACCTTTTCTTAGCTTCTCTACTTGATGAAGGATGTACTTTCTTTGTTGCACAGAAACACCCTTTTCTTTCAGCACTCTTGAATCCCAATCAAATAAATTGTTCCAATTATTTTCATATATTTCAGAAGATTCATCACATTTTCTCCCTATTTTTGTAAGAAATGTATTAACATCTGGGATATCTTGTGATGGTTTTGGAATAACTCTTAATTTAGCATTCGAAACACGTAATAGAGGTGCGCCTATGGACAAAAACCGACGAGAAATCATAAATAACTGATATATAATGGAAAATATTAACACAAGTCTGAAACTTTATAGTCAATCTAACCGTCAATAATCTTCAATTCGTTCGGTGCATTCAAAATTTTTGATATTTCGTATTTCAAAATAAGCGTTTTTCGTTCAACTAAAAAAAGTACTTCTATTGGCGAAATATACAGAACCATCAAGAAGGATCAGGTAGAAAGAATGAACACGCAATTGGATGAGTTACAATGGAAATCCCCCGAATGGATACAAGCTTTTGGTCTGCGAACAGACAACGTCCTCGATTATTTTGCAGAATCACCATTTTTCAGTAAAACATCAAACAATCAAGTAATTAAGATGCAAAGGCAATTCTCCCAAATGCCACTGCCTCCCGACCAGAAACAAGAGCAACAAGAAAAATCAATACAAGATGGCCAAGGTCAAGCAACAGGTATTATCACAGCCACTGCATCTCAGCAATTGGAACAAAACAAATTTAGCCATCTTGACCCTATGAGACGGAATATTTTAACACGATACCCTGTGCATGCAATGCTCGAGAGAGAACTGATGAAAATGAAAGGTGTTGAATACGTTGTAAGTTGTATACGTGAGCCTGATTTTTGGATAATTAAAAAGCAAAATAGATTATCACCAACAGAGGTTCAAGTTTTACAGGACTATTACATCGTTGGAGCAAATGTTTACCAATCCCCAACCGTCTTTAGAGTGGTTCAAAGCAGGCTTATGTCAACTACCTTACATCTGTCAAAGACATTACAAAAGTTACAAACATTAACTGAATTTCAACCATCGCAGGGTGTTCAATTTAAGAGACTACAAAACCTCACATCATCCTCGGGTTCTAACACAGGCAACAATGGAAGCTTGAGCTCCAATAATAGCGTCCCTGCCACAGCAGCTACAAATACCAATTTACCATCCAGTGCCGCTGCAACAACACAAACTGGCTACACAGTGGGCACCTTGGGAACGTCTCAACTCGATCAAAATGGACAAAATGCTCAGAGTAATATAATAACACAAGAAATGATGCAAAAGCTGATGTTCATAAGCATGAAGTCTCAACCTGAGTTCATATAGCGACAGTCTTTTATATATATCATTAACGACGGTTTTAATATAGAGAGTATATATTGAAAAGGGTTGCGGCGAATTATTTGACAAAAGATTCATTATCTTAAGATAAAACAACATTCGTAAGGATATGAAGGTTTACAATTTGGTTTTCAGTGTGTTAGCATTGTTCAGCAGTGTTATTTGGGCAGCTACAGAGCCAAAAATTACTCACAAGGTGTATTTTGACATCGAACATGCTGGTAATGAAATAGGGCGCATTGTTATTGGTCTATATGGTGAAGCAACTCCAAAGACAGTAGAAAATTTCTACGAATTAACTATTTCCCGTGACTCTAAGATGGGCTACTTAGAATCTTCTTTCCACCGTGTTATTCCTCAATTTATGATTCAAGGTGGTGATTTTACCCATGGTACTGGAATTGGTGGTAAATCCATTTATGGCGCTACTTTTGAAGATGAAAATTTCGATATCAAGCATGACAAACCCGGTAGATTGTCTATGGCTAACCGTGGTAAGAATACCAATGGATCTCAATTTTTCATTACCACTGTTCCTACCCCATGGTTGGATGGCAAGCACGTCGTTTTCGGTGAGGTTCTTGAAGGTATGGAAACTGTTAATTATATTGAAAATGTTCCAACCAATTCCATGAATGCTCCATTGGATAAGGTTACCATTGCTGCGTGCGGCGAGATCGAAACGGTCCCACTTCGCGATGAATTGTAAGAAATCATAGCAGCTTTCTTATAATAAATATATCTATATATATGTAGATATATGTATTTTACTCAATGGTAAGTCGTGATTCGATGCAAGAGATTCAGCTGATATATTCTAAGCTCAGTATTGTATTATAAACGTGTGAATCAATTCTTCTATTATTGTCGTCAAATACGTTGTGTAGTTTACCCGGATCTGATAATAATTTATAACGTTACATAAAATGTTCGTTTTATTAGGGGCAAATCAACCAATGAAAAGTTTTAATCATGTCTCAGAAGGAATAAACAAAGTTTACAATAGGTACAGTTAATAAGCAAGAGGCGAAAGAACGATTAAACTGTGGTTATTCGTTGTTGTTTGTGGTGTTTCGTAATTGAATTTCTTGTTTATTAACTGAAATCCGAAGAAGCGTTCATTTTTAACAAAGGTCCGTTTTGGCGCTTAAGCATTGAAAGTAATAAATTCAAAGCGATAAATAAGCGCGATTAAGTTTGTTTGCACGTATCGTAGACGAGAATTGATATCAATTGTAAGTCATGGATATACGTGGAAGAAAGATGAAGAAGCCGCCTGCGTGTGTGCAGTGTCGTCGAAGAAAGATTGGGTGTGATCGTGCCAAGCCAATTTGTGGTAACTGTCTGAAAAATGGGAAGATGGATTGTTTCTACCCAGATGTACCTGGTCAATATGTCCAATCGAATACAAGCTCCAGTAACACAAATAGTCACGGAACACAGAGTTTAGGACATGGATTGAATCATAATCATGGCCACAGTCATGGAAGAGAAAGCAGCGGTGCTGAACTGCATCACAACCCCGAATTAGCTTCAATGGAGCAAATACGGGAGTACAATACAAGACTTCAACTATTGAATGCTCAACAACATAGATCGACTCCTGGACCACTGGAGAATGCTCAATTTATTCCTAGAACACTGCCTAATTTTGAAAACAAACCTGTGTCCTCAGCCAATGGATCTGCTCTACATTTGAATTGGGTTCAAGGACCAGCAATTTTTGACATTATGACATCACCCTATACACAAGAAGAGGTTTTGTTGAAAGAAATGGACTTTTTGAAATCAAGATTATTGGAATTGCAAGAATTAACAGGGAAAAAATGTGGATTGAATTTAACATGGAACTCCATTACCGATATGGACAGCGACTTTAATAACGACCTTTTGGAAGAAAACAATGAAAAACAAAGTGATCATGATGAACACCATGACGAAAATGACGGACCTTCCTATAAGAGATTTAGATATTCAATGGATGAGTTCAAAGATTTAGATCCAGAATTTTTAGACGCAAGACAAATATTCACCATTTTCAATAACTCTAAAAATTATGACCATATCAATGAACTAATTCCGCTCACAGATACACCAAATTCTGTTTTCAATCTACGGTTCCTAGTAGTCAGAGATGGCTTCTTAAATGAGTTTTACAAGAAGTTGAATAAGGTTACAAAAGATAACTTTAGCGAAGAAATCAATGATATCAGATTATTAAAGAATAAGAGTCCACAGATGAGTAGAACGGATCAAACAATCAAATTTCCTACCAGGTCTGTGGCCCAGGAAGCGATAACTAAATATATTAGCATTGTTCCTGATACCAATGCATTAATACCAATTTTAAAACCAAGGGAATTAATTGTTTCAATTGAACAATTATTTGGACGTGAGCCAATATTTTCTCCAAATAAATTAGAACTTACTCAAGTTGTCACGTTAGGACAAATATCCATTTGTTTACTATTAGCGTACGAGGCATTATCTTCATCTGTACTAATTCCATTGAGAGATGATCAACAAATAATGTTTTCACAGCTCAAAGATGCGGTACCCACGCTCAAGAATAACTTACTTTTGGTGAAATCCGAAATTGATAGAAGAGTAAGTACCTCATCAACAATTGATGTTCTTAAATTCATTTCTCTTTGGAAATATTATCAATCTGTTTCTGACACTTGTAACAATGATGCATATGATGGTGATGAGGACGTGCATTTAGCTAGACAATTGTCCATAAATCATGAAACAAACAATCAATTATGGATTTTATTATGGAACTTTATCTTCAAAAACTATTGTTGGAGACATTTATTTAAGGGGGAAATCCCTGCATTAGTTGCAGGTGCAGAATTGAATTCAGCAACGGTTATTGATCCATTATTAAACAATGATTTTTCACTGCTGAATTTCCAAATTGGAATGATAAAATATTTCCAATCTAAAGATATAATGATTTCTCTTCTAAAAGTTTTGGCACTCAAGGATATGTTCAAAGTCAAGATCAATGATCAAAACAAAAAGTGCTTCACTACAGCATCAATCATCAACAGTATAGTAGATTCAATAATCTATCGTAATTCAATGTTGTTTCTAACATATTATCTGTTGATGCAATATGAACAATTACGCGATATCGAAAAATTCAATGAATATTACAAGGAGTTTTTGCAATTAATCCAGGAGACCTTATTTTATGTTTTCTCGAATTTAGCGAATTTGAAGTTTGCAGGTTATGAATTTATCTTTGCAAAAAAATCATTCATTACATTAGACAATATTTCTCATATGATTTTGGGATTATATCAACGTTCAGATCAGTTAGCAAAATCGCAAGCGTTGGTGGATGATAATTTGAAACAAGGATCACAGCAGTCTGAGGTCTTGATATTATTGTTACGCAAAATTTTGATGTTACTACAGGATTATGCTAAGAACCGTAAGGTCGACAGCCCGTTAATATTGAAATTGGTTTATAAACTATCGACAATATTGGAATATATCACTTTATGTGAAAAGAGTCCTACAACAGTTCCTTTTAGTGGTTTTGATAAAAAAAATGGTGTACCCAATGCTTTTCTCAATTTGGACGCTTCAAACTTAACTAAAGCAATCACCAAACTACGTGGAATCTCTGAATCGTTAATAAAATCAGATTTCTATAACCAGAGAAAACCATTCGAACCGGTGCATCCAGAGAATTTGGGTTTAACGAAAGATAATTTCCCAAATATTTACAATTCATTCTATTCCTAGGGGTGGTTATCATTCGTCTAAACTAAATCGAAAAGAATTTCGGAACAGATGAGATAGGAATAAGAAATGAAAAAAACCGGCAAGTGAATTTGGTACCTCTATACTTCCTTGTATATCTGTCTTTGTAACTATATTAGACTTTTGAGTATTTCATACATTTTGGACTTTAAATTCAATTAAAACACTTCTCAAATTTTATTGATAATTTTGGTGTAAATACCAGGGAAGAAATGACAATCTTTTAGGTGATTATATAGCTCCTGAATATTATTATTTTGGAATAATATTAGCCGTGTGATTAAAAGTTTTATGAATAGATTGTTTCACTTAATAAGGTTGATTTTTCCTGCACTTTGTTGAAGCAATACTCAAGTTTCATCCAAGAGGATATATTGTTATGTACATTAGAAAAAATATCAACAAGGCGTTTAATTACGGATTTTATGTGATCCACATTCAAATGAAAGCTAATTCTTTCTTATATTGGTGGAAGTCTCACAGAGAGTAAGAATATCATCTTATTTCATTGAAACGATTACCGCCGAGTTCGAAATTGGTGCAGAAATAAAACTAAAAGGTTTTAGACTGAAAAAAGATCGACAAAAAATCTTTTTGAGGGCTATAATCAGCTACCATTCAGACAATGTCTGGATAGGAAACATTGTTCCAGAAAGTATCCAGAGAAAAATCTGGGTAGCAAAGTATACAAACCTGAATTTTTAAAAATCCTAAGATTTCAGGTGGATGTTTGTTAATGTGAAAATCTTTGAATACCTTATAAACCAACTATGAATTTTGCAATTATATGGCATGGCCTTTTTGTCGATGCAGTTCATAAAACTGAAGCCTTATGCTACACAATTGTCTCTTTTAAAGAAATTACACATTTTTGACTAGATGCTATTGTGTCGATCGAATTGCACGCAGAATACCATAGTATAGTATATGTTGGAAACAAAGAAAGATTTTTTGATATTCAGTTAGGGTCAGGAACAAATTGCCAAAAATCTATGGCTGGTTACAACGGAAAGCATGGAATGTAAACCGTAGAATAAAAATTGGCTCATGTTCAATAATCTTCATCAATGGAGAAATAAAAGATAATTTGCCATTATCGCACTATGACCAAAATTAAAATTGTTATTCGTAAGGTTCTTTGGTTTGGCAATAAATCAATCCCGGATGCTCCTCTCGCGCTAATATTTCTCTTCAAGCAATTCAAACAATTGAAGTTTAGTTGACAGACTACGAGACAAATATGATTAAACAGCTTTCTGTTGGTATTCGGGTTGCTAAGCCACTAGCACTATATAAACAGTGTACTCGCTATTCTTCAAATGCATCTACAACGATTTCTGATTTTGCTTCAAAGAAAAAAGGGACCAGCGCAGGGCCATTTATCGAATTGCCGGAATTCAAGTCACTACAAGATTCAATTTTAATCAAAATACCAAGTTTTTGCAGTGTCTATGGTAATTTGGGTAGTTTTAATGCTGTAAGCCCCGATTCCAAAGCTGGTAAGCTTCCTGTGGTAGTTCAAGAATATGATGAGATCACAGGATTGTCGAAATTGACAACTGAAGAGTATCCCGCCAATCTTATCATGGCACCTTCTACATCTATGTCAAATATAGTTGTGGTGAAGATTGACAACTATAAAAAAGGGTTATTTGTTCCAGACTTTTTCAAGAATGTTCTCTGTTATAGTGGAAGCCTGTCACTTAGCGAGCAAAACGAAGTTACAGGTCTGGGAATCTTTGCAATCACTGGTAAGGGTCCCATTTATAAAGTGGCCATTCCAAAGAATGAAGAATTAACAATTTCAAGAGGATGTGTTATTGCATATGACTCAAATGTGAAATTACAGGTCGCAAATCTTGAGTCTGCTATTTATGTGCCAAAAAAACTCAAATTATTCTTCGATAAATATGTAAGTCAATACACAAGAATTATTTCTTCGTATTGGAAAAAGTACTTCGACAAAGCACCAGCATACTACAAGATCACAGGACCCGGTTCACTATTTTTGCAAGCACAAAAGGAAACGATTTCATCAAAATACACTAAAGAACTATGATGTAACTTTTAAATATTCCATAATAATTGATCACTTCGATTTCCTATTTAAATAAAGAAAAGATCATATTCAAATGTATGCTCCAAAGCTGTAGCCAAAAAATGCGCCAATATAGGCTCCAACAATAATTGGAATTGGCCATGCTTGCCAATCTCTGTCCCAATCTAGCGGTATTACTACACAACTACACCATGCGCCAATTACGATGAAAATAAAGTATCTCTTCCACAAACCAACCTTGAAATCGCAATTGAACACTTGGTAAACAACAGGGTATGCCAAATAACAACAATGTAACGACAGTAACCATGTATCCTTTAATTTTTCTGTCGCAGGTGCACCAAATAATACGATAATAAGCATAGTTGGTAGCGAGAGTAGGAATGTTATGAAAATAGATATAACGAGCAATGTGATGTTGGATTTAAGCACTTTCTTCCCATAAACTGCAGACCTATTAAACTGTAAAATCGAATACAAAACTTGTAAGGGAATCATGAAATAAAGAAGCTTCCAGCTGTCAAAGCCCTCCTCAAAGTATAAATAATAGTACAATAAGGGGATGAAATGTATTGGAATTGTAACAATGGTCTTTCTCATGTAAACTGGTGGAGAATCATGATCAACTTGTTTCTTCTTAGTGTTTTTGGGCACGAAGGTATTATCATCTGAAAACGATACAGTCTTTTTGACAGATCTTCTTTTCTTCACAGGCATTATAATTTGTCTTAGGCCCAACTTTTATCTGGTCGCAATGTTACAATTGCCTATATTGACAGATGTGTTAGCTTCTTTTTTTTATTGAAAGATGTTAACCTTTTTCATCCTTTAAGACGCGCTCGGGCATCCATTATAAAAAAGATTAGTTATATTACAGTTATTACCATTTATAAAAGTCATATAATTGATTATTTAATTACACAAAGATCTTAATGAAAATTCTATGTTGATTAGATCCCTCCAAATATCAACATATGATCTTCTTCCAGCTCTTTGAGCAATTTGTTTCCTTCTTTCAATAGAGAGACTACTGAATTTTTTAGTAATGTTGTTATCCAACATCGGTCTTAAAACTTGAGTATGTGGATAATGAATATTTGAAAGTCTCTCCATTCTTGGATTCAGTCCCCCAAGTTGTATGTCTTTTTCAATTATTTGCTGCTGTACAACATATAATCTTCTGTAGGCATCTTCTCTCAACGGGATAATTTTAAAAACTGAACCATCTAATTGGGTACCAACAACCTGATAAGAAGACGGTTTTTTGCTACCAGTTTGAAATTCTTCGTTTCTTGGTATGATATGCATGGTTGTGTTAGCCGAAAACAAATTGAAACTTGTGCAATGCACCAGTCTTTGGCCTGATAGAGAGTTAGGTTCGTCTGGCGAGTATTTAAAAACATGTAGGATGTGACTACTGTCTGTAACAGCGAAAAATATATCGCCTCCGTTTACTAAAAATTCAACCGAAACTGTTTCCAATTTTTTTATGCTTCTACCCAGTGGAATCATTCTGTAAGGTTCTGCGTCAAAACCAATAAACTGAAATCCTTGCATAGAGTCACCAATGATGAGGAAATTTCCAAAACTTTTAGCATCTGAAACAAAAACTGGAACATCCAAAAAGGCAACCGGAACAACAGAATTGTCTTCCTGAACATCCCGTACAAGTACTTTTTGACTTTGATTTATTAAAAACCTTCCACTAATTTCACATACAGTGCTAACAGCACCTCTTATCTCCTCTTGAAAGATCTCATTGAATTTGAAGTTAGTGTCAGGTTTCCCAGGTTCGGGAACAACTTCTGTGATATCAAAAACTGAGAACGATCCTGATGGTGGCAAATCCTCGGTTCCCACAACTGCCACGCCAACAACTAAGTATTCTCTTTTCCTTCTTATTTTAGAATCTAACTGTATTAACATGGTTTTAGCATCATTGATCAATGTGTTTTTTCCAAACTCTTTTCTATCAATAACATTCCAAGTTTTTGGATTAACTAAAAGAATTCCACTTTGAAAACAACTGGCATGTGGTGTGTTTTCTTTGTATCCCACTAATTTCTCACCATCCTCCGCAAGCGCATCATAATCAATCCTTTTAGCATAAGATACAATAAACATTTCTGATTTTTCATGATAAGTAACATTTGTTAATGTCTCATAATCCTCCAAAACATCACTTATAATGATCTTTTTAAGTGGTAAACGGTTTCCATAATAGACATTATTACAATCTAAAGTATACACTCTGGCATTTTTTATGTCATCAACGCACATAATCGAGTTTTTCCCCCATTTTGTCATTGATACTAATGGAATATTGGCAAATTTGAAGGTCTTGGGAGTTGAATCATCCTCCTTTATTACAATATAAGGAACATTACCTGTGATGAGAATCACGGAGTATCCATTATACTCGGGAACGTAGTGCATTATCCTTTCAATCGAGCTGACACCTTTGGGATACGCATTATCTGGGGCACCCGTTATCCTGATATCATTTGCATTTGAATTTTTATGAAACCTACTGTGTCTTATTGAGGATTTTTTGTATTGATATACCTCACCGCCGAAGGTCAGAATAGTCAAATATTCTTCCTTATGACTATGGCCTAATCTGTTTATCATAACTTGTTTAATTGATGGGTCAGGTATCACTTCATCGGGCAATTGATAGGTACTTATATAGAGCATCTCGTTTAGCCGATCAACACCATTAAATTGAAAAATACGATCATTATGTTCTTTACCAAAAAAAATAATCTGATTGTCGGCTGTCACAAATGTGAATAGCAGTTGTTCCTCCTCTGAAGATTCAAGTCCTACTAAAAACTCGTTGCACATGTTACTTTTTAATATCACACCCGATGTTATAACCATTTCTTTCAAAATATCCGGCAGTTCGACTCTAAATAACTTCTTTTTGTGTTTGTTTTCCAATTCATAAATTTTTATATCACCTCTTGAAACCGTGATTAAAATATAAGGATCCATAACGGATACATGTGTAACTTCATAATCAAATTTCATCGTAGTAAGTCTGCGAAAGTTAACATCATAGAGATATAAATTATTAGATGTCACTTGAACTACCCTTTTGCCGGAACCAAACATCGAAATAAAGACTGTCGTATCATCTTTTCTAAATCGACCATCTTTATGTATAGCAAAATTATCGGCAACACGATACAGATTACTTTTTTTCATATTGGAATCCGTAGTCACCAAATATTTATCTATTCCTTTCATTTTCAATGTCCACATTTGTGTGATACTAATGAATTTCAAGGCCAACTGGACCTCTGGTCGAACACTCTCTTGAACTTCTGTTAGGTGAGACCCGCTACCATTTCCAGAAGTTCCGATTAAAGATAACTCTTCTCCATTTGGATTGGAGAGACCCTTGACATATTTTTCAACAGAGCACACTTTACCAACTGTAAGTGATGTTAATGGTCCAATATTCCTCATGGAATAGAGTAACTCAATATCGAACGGTTGAACTGTTTCTATGATTTTTTCTTTGTTGTCCTCTAAAACGCTACTTTCATCAGCATATAGATCATCTTCTTCATCGTCTATGGTTTCTAGAAGTGGTTTATGTTCATCTCTTGTCTCAACAGCCGATTTCACGTTGTTTAACTTCACCACTTGAGCATCACCGGAAAGAAACCCCATAAATAAGACCATAGTCTTCATATTACATAACATTTGCAAAGGCGATATGCATGTGCAATTAGTATTCCACTTCAAAGTTTCATTCACGATTGGCAGTTTGAAAATATCGAATTTTGTTAATAGTCTACCTTCTGACTCTAATTGGACGTAGTAAAAATTCGTTTGGTGATCAATCAGCAGGAGCACATAATTGCTGTCTTTTCTGTTGTCTGCGGAGGAATAGTGGAATTTTATTGGTTTATTGAATATAATCTCCATTTTCTTTTTATCTATTATTCTTCCTCTTTTATTATCACTCTTTGAATATGAATTTAGGAAAATTGTAGATTGTAATGCACCGGTATTGTCTACATATATTAGCTCATTGGCACCACATATGATACAACCATTAGAGACTGGAATTAAAGAATGAAGGTTCCAATTTAAATTTTCTATTCTTCCAATCACAGTGGTGGCAACCAAAGTTTGTATCTCATCAGATTTTATTTCTAAAGTAAGGATGATATAGCAAACTGGGTGTGGAATTAATACACTATTACCAGCCCATGCTAATTTGGGTTGATATAAGATTCCAATTGTTGGCTTCGTAAATCCTGTTAAAAATTGAATATCCATGACATTCTGAATTCCTTGAAATAGGTTTTTTGCTAGCAAAAGGCAGCTGGGCTCAGTAATTCGGTCTTTATTGGTTTTAGGTTTTTTTTTCTTGTGATTATCACCATCTTCATCTTCATCGTCAGGATGGACTTTCACTGGAAGTAACGCAAGTAAATCAGTATTATACAATAGGATACAGTTTCCAGAGGGCTCGACTCTGAGAGTGGACTCCTTCGCTAGTTCGAATAATGACATTTCTGCAAACCTGTCCTCATAGTAATGTAAACTCAATGTTTCAATCGTATTGAAAGCAGAATCATATCGTAGTATTGAAAGCTTTGCCTTGGAAGTGCACAAAAGCAGGTAATCTAAGTTCGAAGTCACATAAGGAATAAGTGCTATATCATTGATTCTTCCGTTGAAGCGAAACTCCTTAGTCATAACTAGTTTTCCATCTTCCATTGGTCTGTATATGCATAATAAATTGGTTTTTACAGCCAACAATTCTTCATATTCTGTTGTGGTGAAATGTCCCGTTACAGATTGTGACACGACTGTTGCGTCAATAACATCATCATAAATATTCATTACTCAATTTTCAAGAATACAATGGAACGGATCACAAACAAATATCTTACAAGTCAGATTGAAGCCCTTATCATTCTTTTCACCTTTGTCAAGTGTTGGTATTCTTCGAGATGCTGAAGTATTATTCTAGATATATATCACAATAAACGAGTGTTGGTATGGGATTACTCCTCAGCATAATAGAAGTCATGCTAAAATATTCTTAATTAATCAAATGATGTATAGACTGCGACTAATAAACTTATCGACGCATATCATAGAGTTGTAAAATTGAGAGATGAGAGTATACCCGTCAAGTTAAAACACACCAGTGCTTTACTGTAAAAACCCATACCTCTCATGGTAAAACAAGAGTAGTTGAGTTATATACTGGTACTGAAAAACTATGACTATAGATGAGCGAGATCAATTGATATATCAGGCTAATTCCTCAAGAGTGAAGCGATTGGGATATGGATAAACGATACACCATAGTGATCAAGCTAGGATCATCTTCTCTGGTAGATGAGACGACCAAAGAACCCAAACTTTCCATAATGTCTCTAATTGTCGAAACAGTGGTCAGATTAAGAAGACTGGGACATCGGGTCATAATAGTATCAAGTGGGGGTATTGCTGTTGGTTTAAAGATTTTGAATCTTGATAAAAGACCAAAAAGACTTTCGGAAGTGCAGGCAATTGCAGCTGTTGGTCAAGGACGATTAATTGGTAGATGGGATCGTCTTTTTTCAGAGTTTGACCAAAGAATTGCTCAAATCTTGATTACAAGAAATGACATAGCAGATTGGTCCCAATATAAAAATGCTCAAAACACAATTAATGAGTTACTTAAGATGGGAGCGGTTCCCATTGTAAATGAAAACGATACACTGTCTGTTAGTGAAATCAAGTTTGGGGACAATGATACACTGTCCGCAATCACAGCGGCTCTTATTGGTGCTGACTATTTATTCTTGCTAACAGATGTGGATTGTCTGTACACAGATAATCCTAGGACTAATCCAGAGGCGAAGAGTATATTAATCGTCCCAAATTTATCGAAAGGCTTGCCTGGTGTTAACACTTCAAGTGGATCGGGCTCGGACGTTGGTACGGGAGGAATGCAGACTAAGATTATTGCAGCTGATTTAGCAACCAATGCTGGCGTTCATACTATTGTTATGAAGAGCGATGCGCCTGCAAACATACTAAAAGTTGTTAACTATATACAAAGCTTAGATCTGGATGAAGAAGCGCCGGAAGAATATGAGGAAGATTTGGAAGATTTACAAGATCGTGAACTAAAACGACTTCAAGAATTGGATGTTCCTTTACATACCAAATTCATTGCTAATGAACACCAAAAACATTTAAATAACAAAGAATTTTGGTTGCTACATGGTTTGGTGAGTGGAGGTGCTATCATTATCGATAAAGGTGCTTATACTGCAATCACTCGCAAGAACAAAGCAGGGTTGTTACCCGCAGGTGTTATAGACGTTGAGGGGCATTTTCATGAGATGGAATGTGTTGATTTAAAGCTGGGAAAAAGGTTACCAGATGGTTCTCTTGATCCTAATGAACCGTTGAAAACAGTTGGTAGGGCAAGATCCAACTATACTAGTACAGATTTAGCAAAAATCAAAGGGCTACAGAGTGAAAAAATCGAAGATGTCTTGGGATATTCAGACAGCGAATATGTTGCTCACAGACAAAACTTGGCTTTCCCCCTTCATTAATACATGATTAGAATAACATGAAACTTCAATGCACTTAGATAGATTTTTTCAACGATTATATAAATATAACAAGCTTTTTTTCAGAAATTACAAAAAAGCACGTCATTGATGCTATATCGTTTTCAGAGAAAATATTTGGGAGTGGGATTTCCAATGACTTGGGCTTAAACAAGGTCAAATTCGCATTTGTGATCATGAGGGAATTGTTTGTCTTTTCATAATGAAGTTTGATATCGGATTCAGATTGCAATTCCGACTCAACCTCTATTCTGAGCTTGTATTTTTCCGAGTCTCTTGTTTTTCGAATATTGACCTTAAACTCGAGATCTTTTGGTCCAATATTAAACCTTGGTGTATCGCTCTGAATTTCATTAATCGATAGTTCATCTATTTCTTGAATTAATGGTTTAAATTTACTGGTATTATCGGTTACTGGAAAGAGTGGTGGCAGCTCTCCTTCTCCTGTAGTATCTAAGCTGTCGAAAGCGTCATCTTCGATGAGATCTCTTCTCAATTTAATAATGTTAACAGGATCTTCTTTTTTATTTCCCATGAAAGAATTCATGTCCTTTTTGTAATCATTTTGTAAAACATTTGATAGAATCTCCAATGGTGGTATTTCACCTTTCTTCTTCATTTTAGGGAATGCAATGTTTTCTCTTGATATTTCAATCATATCTGAAAGTTCACACGACTCGACACACCATTCGACCAAGATTTCACGCAATTGGACATTCAAATTTATCCAGTCCATACAAATAGTGTTGATACAGCAATCAGCAACATAACATAACATTCCCTTTTTGTCTTTATCCTCTCTTATCGAAGAGGTTATTATTGGAATCTCCCATTGATTCTCCATTATCAAAGGGTAAACAACATTAGGATCGAAATCTATTTCAGGTTTAGGTACTTTGTCATCATAACAAACATTGATGAATATTTTGAAGTCAGGTTTTAGTGAAATGCTATTATTTGGTCTATTTTGAACTGAAATTAGCTTGGATTTGATTACAAAACCAGCAGAAGGAAAAATTGTCACAATAGGGTCATTATTACCTTGACCTACTGGTCGCAGCAGAAAATCCATAGTCAAAATTTTTCTGAATAATAATCTTGGGAGTTTTTCGGTTTGATATTTGTTAAGAGTCTACACGGACCGAATTATTAAAATGCATATTTGGAGGTATGGATGATATAAAAAAAGTCTGAAAAATCGTTCACTATACAATTAAAGTTGATGTTATCATCATCTATAATCATAAACATATACTTATGTAACCCTTCTATGCTATTTAACCAAAAATTTGGATGTCATCATTCTTGACAGCTTCAGCTTCCTGTGTGCTCTCATCCTCATTGTCTGACATATCCTTGTCTTCATTGAAATTAATTTTTTGACCTAGTAGACCGGCAAAAAACTCATCTATCTGTTCGTCAGACCATTTATAGGTAGAGTTTCGAGGTGCTTCAAAATTTGCTATAGGTTCTTGAATGGAATAATTCAGTTTTCTACCTTTAGAAGCTTTTGTGTCAATGTTCTTCTTCAGTCTGTTGTTTGAACGAGTTGTTATGGCGATTGTTGCACTCCCACCTTGTGAATTCTTGGCATTTGACATTTTTTTATCAACAAGGTCGTTCAATAATGTCCTGTAAAAATCTTCGTCATCAAATATATAAGGATTTTCAGCGGTATCTATGCTGACATTATCCTTTCTTCTTGGATCGTAGTTTTTAGGAATATCGAGTTCATCAGCATCCACTGTCTTTGATTCATCATTTTCTGTTGGTGTTTCCATATGAGTTAATCTCCCATTTTTCAAATCTTCTTGGAATCTTAATGGTATAATGTTTCTTCTGCTTATACATGTGCGCTTTATTAGACGATCCATGTCTGACAACTGGTTTTCAACTTGAACATCTGTTGGTTGATTAATTGCTTTGAACTTTGAGGAATTTAAGGCAGATTTTCCGGAAGCAGCAGTGATTTTGTTTGACCATTTGTTCAAAACCGCTGATCTATAATCTTTTAATTCATTATCCAATCGTTTTGATTCTTGGCCCAGCTCGCTGATTAGTTTTCTCTTCTTGGATTGCTTTGGTTCAACATCAGTCGTTTGTGAAATATGATCATTGATTTGAAATTCTTCCCTGAAGTCGACCATTAGACCCAAAATTTTTTCCAATAAATGCGTGGTCTTTCTTAACAGTTTACTTGTGTTTGGAGATTTACTCTCATAATGTGACCATGATTCTTTGCTTAATGGTAAACTATTGGCCGCAGTGACACCTTTTTGTAGTTTCATCCTAACATCGAGAATATTGTCAAACAATTTGGACTGCTCTAAAATACAAAGACCTTTGGCAGCATCTCTTTTTGTTGCTTCCGAAAGTTTTTTTACGGCTTGTCTGGTTTCTAGTTCAACCATTTTGGCCAAGCGCTCACGTTTTAGCTCCGAATCATCTTCAACATCACTTCCTTTATTAGTTTCATCATCATTATCACCATCAATCTCGTTTTCAGCGCCACTTTGATTTTCTAACTCTTCACCTGTACCATCCTCCGAATCACTTTTCCATGAAACAGCATCACTTTCTTCTTCCGCTTCAGCATCGCTCTCTCCTTCTGCCTCATCGGCGTCGAATAGGGCATCTCTAGATCCTTTGGCACCCTGGTATTTACTTGCATCCATCTTGATGCTATTATCCCTAAGTTTAGACTTGCCAACAGAAACATAATGCGCTTTTTCTTCTTGATTGTTCTCTTCTTCTACAGATGCATCACTTTCATCGCTTGATCCGTGCTCCTGATGCTCAAACACGGCTACATCTCTGTCTTCAATATCATAATCTTCGATAGCAGGCTTATTTGCGATATCTGTAATTTGATCTGCTAGTAATCTGCCCATCTTAGTAACCTTTGATCCACTTATGTCTCTTTATTTGTTTGATTTCTTGGTATTACATAGCTCATCGCATTTTATTAGAACAAAAATTTTTCAATTTTTGGATGGTACCTTTAAAGAAAACTTCCTATTTGGTATCATCTCCTAAAAAGGAATATGAAACTAGATCTCCTATTCAGGAAGGTTTTTTGAAAAACAACATATATGTTTATTTAACAAGCCAGAATAATTCAAAATACATTCTATGAACCATATCTACTATCTGTCATACTTCAGTTCGATGTATGAACTCATTCTCTACAACTATGTTCACTTTTTGGTTTTGGCCAATTAAATAGCAGAATTGAGATTAGTTTGACGTATACAATGATTTGCACGGAAATGAGCTTTGGGAAAAATACAATCCAGGATAGTTAGGCAAACCTCCTTTGAAGAGACAAATCAACACTCATTTTACGCTATTAGGGTTTGAGTTTTGGTCTCTCCAAGGTCCAATAGAAGAAGTCAAAATGAGTTTTGGAAGACTATTTGTACGTTCTCTCGCATCCAATGCTAAAGCTGGTATCAAGCCACCTGTCCAATTGTTCGGTTTAGATGGTACTTATGCTACGGCACTTTTCACAGCTGCGTCAAAGAGCTCATCAGTTGAAGCAGCAGCCAAATCTTTGAACTCTTTAACTCAGACTCTTCACAAGGATGCTAAATTGAAAGAAATTTTGGAAAATCCAGCATTGTCTGCTCAAGATAGAAATATGGTCGTCAAGACATTGGCTGAAAAAACTAGCATAGATTCAAGCGTTTCCAATTTGTTGAAGGTCTTAGCTGAAAATAACAGATTAGACCTTTTCACCAAAATTAGCACACAGTTTGCTACCTTAACTGACGCTTACAATGGTTTGGTTAAGGCGACTGTAACCACTGCACAATCATTAGACTCTAAATCTTTAAAGAGAATTGAAAAGGCCTTGGGTCAATCTAACTTGGTAGGTCAAAACAAGACTTTGAAGTTAGAAAACACTGTCAAACCAGAGATTCAAGGTGGTTTGATTGTTGAAATTGGTGAAAAAACTGTTGATCTAAGTATTTCATCCAAGATTCAGAAATTGAACAAGGCTTTGGAAGAGTCCATTTAATTAATTTCCCTTTAAAGTGAAAAATGAGCATTTTTCAAACTTTTTTATTTTATATTCAAAAAGATTACAAACCCCATATATAAAACAACATAAATAACGACGTGCAGTGAACAACTACTTATAAGTTTTTATTAACTTATTTACCTTTCTTTGATTCATTCTTGGTCTTTCTTTCGGCCAAGAATTTCTTATATTGATCAATAGTGACACGTCTTTGAGCTTTTTGGTAGTCTTCAAACCCTTTGAAGTTGGTACCAAACATGGTGTCCCAGAATGTAAAAAATGGTTGAGCGAAGTTGGTCTTGATTCCAAAGTTTTGATGATGGATATCATGATACACTGCATTATTTGGGAAGAAGAATTGGAATGGGTCTAGAGGCAATGCGTAACCACAGTGGTCATCAACAGTCTTCATTGTTGCAAATGTGTATAGAATCATTTGTTCTCTATATGACAACGATGTAATCAACATTGCTATACCAGTTCCTAATGTATCCAATAAGAAACCTTCAAATGGGGCATTGTACAAGGCACCGTACGCATATGGAACATATAGACGGTGATGTCTTGAGTGAAACTTCTTGTAAAGTGTCGTATTTAGATGCATCAATCTATGCAACCAATATTGCCATGTGTCAATAATAGTGAAACCAATCAATAGCTTTACTGCTGAGATACCATACATGTAACCAAAGTACACGGCAAAATCAGGCACCATAGCTGGAATAACCTGTCTCCATTCCCACATAGCGTTTTGTTCAAATCCTGTGACAGCTGGCTCATCCAGAATCTGTGTTACAAACCCAACCACAGTTTGTATGATATGTTGAAAGATAACCTCACATAACACTTCAATACGGCCTGCTCTGTTTCTAGCTTCAACCTCCGCACTTGGATGTATTCTATACCTTTCAGCAAGATGTAAAGTGTCAATCATATGGAAAACAAATGACATAGACCAGTATGCAACGACAGGAAGTGCCAAAGCAAGAACATTATCTGACACAAACGAGAGTAAATCACCCTTTGGCTTTAACACTACAGCAGGAGCAACACTAGTATGCATGTAACCATACTTGCCCTTGAGCTCGTAAACTTTTTCGAAAGTAGTACTGTTCATTGTTTTACACCTCGTTCAATGTAAGACGATCGTAATACCCACAAACTTTTTAAAGACTGTGAATCGATAAATTACTCTCTCACCTCGTTTATATATAACCACAAATGTACTGAACCTTTCACTAAGTCCGCCAACGAAAACACTGGATGGCGTCTTGATTGATAAATCCTCCAGTATTTACTATTGGTTTCTGTTCTTTTTTTTTTCACTATCGTTTATTTCTTCTGCGCTGAAAACTATTCAAGTTTTACCAAAAGAGGCGTCTTGCATGAACTATTAAACGAAACAGACGCGATTATTCACATATATTAGTAAAAAAGATATTGTCTGATGGTTAATCAAGAAGAGTTGTCATATTCCGTGGACATATATGGCGGGTTTAATTTGAAATATTGCCTCCTTCCGTTGAGATATGGCCATATTACGTTATAGAAATGCTATTTACAGTCTAGCGAGCGAGTATTCGCCGAATAGTTTATTTTTCAGAGCACTCTCGGCGAAATAATCTGAAAGCTATCAATGAATACGCAACACATGTTGAAGATCTGAAATGGGACCATTATTTACAAGGATATTGAATCAGCCTGTTTTTCTTGTTGTCTTTGTTTTGCGAACTCTTTCTTTGCAGTATCTCCTAATTCTCTTAAAAGGGCACTCTCTTCTCTTGCCGTATTACCCAAACGATTCAACATTAAGTGCTTTACATTAGGCAAAAAGGGAGACCAGTACTTAGCTTTGTCACCCATTCTCCAAGGATCCTCCCAATGTATTTTAATTTCATTATCAAGCTTACCAGATTTCAGAATGGATTCTTTTAAATCTGCGACAGCCTCTTGAGTATAAGTTGGACGATATTGCATGCTATACCAGACGTTACCGTCCGCATTTTTTTTCCTGAGTTGATCTGCTTCTTTTGGTTTGGCAACATCGCGAAGATATCTCAATCGGCGCAGATTCTGGTACAACAGAACGCTTGATTCATAGTCAGGCATATCAACCACACACATGCATCTCCAAATATCTCTTCTTGCGGAGGGTTTTTTGTTTTGCCAGTTGGGTCGTTGAAACAACCTTTCGATTTGTCTTTCACTGAAGTTAGGAAACTGTGAGTATACCACTTGACCACTTTCCAAATTTCTGAATACAAATACTTGTGGAGCATAACCGGATTTCTGCAGCCATGAAGCTGGGCGAAACTTAGAAATTGCCCAATTCCCCCTGTGTGACATTTCTCGTTGTAGGTTCGTAATTCAGATGAAAACAGTGTCTCCGTAAGATAAACCTATTTATTGATAATCAGTTTTTTTTTCATTAGATACTACTAGTTCTTATTTTTTCCAATTTTATATTCAGCTTTACAAGAGGTCAAAAATTTAATCATCAAATACGTGAGTTATCAAAAGATGCAAACCAGATGTTAATTCATTGATAAGATTATGAACAAGCCCTTAAAGGGAAATTAATGGAGCATTGATGTGCCTGATAATGATTGAATGAGCAGCCAAGCTCTCATGATCTAATTGATCTCTCAAACTGTAATTGGAAGTCTCAACATTTGAAAGAACTGGTACAATTCAATTAAGATTTTATTTGCTTTTAAAAGTATTCACCTTACATATCATCAATGGCGTATTTCAACTATAACGTTCTTCCTTCTACTAGATCAGAAGCATTAACAGAGATCCTAAATTTGGATGGAAATGGGCACATTGGCTGCGTATACCAACCATACGACAATACTTCTGTGAAGATTAAATCGCAGTTTCTCAAATGTACAGCATGTGCTGGATATTATAACAACTTTTGCAATACAATGGATGTAATTGGCTCAGGAAAGAAATGGAAATGCAAGTTTTGTAATGCCTATAACCTGTGGGAAGAAGTGATGGAAACACAGAATAACATTTACCAGGTGCAGTCTAAATGCAAGACTATACTTGCGAAAAAGGTGGCCACCATATTCATGATAGATACCACTATTGGTGTACAGGAATTAGAGGCTCTAAAAAAAGTGATAAAGCGAATGGTAAATGAATTGAGTCACTCTCGGTTCGCAGTTTTCACTTTGGATGGCTCAGGTAATGTAACTATTCATTCTCGAAGATCTGCTAGGCAAGATTTGATCTTTTCTGCCGATCATTATAAAGTAAAAAGCGCATTAAAAAGTCTTCAGTCTGGATATTTTATAAAGCATATTGAAAATGTAACCAACGATGTCTGGTTTGGAGATAAGGACACTATTGACGTGGTGTTTGATCATTTAAAGGTATCTGACAATAAGACCAAGAAACGTCCCAGTAGAGCCACCGGATTGGCCCTTTTTCTTGGCTCTATTCTGTCATCAATAAGCAGTAGTGCATATTATTCCCATATAATAGCATTTTTGGCAGGCCCCTGCACAAAAGCCTCTGGTAAAATTGTCTCCAGAGATATCAAGGACCATATAAGGCAACAACGAGACATAAATACAGGAAATGCAAAGCATTATAACCAAGCCTGTAAGTTTTATGCCAGCATCGCTCAGAAATTTAAAGTAACAATTGAACTTTTTGCAAGCTGCTTAGATGAGATTGGCGCAGTAGAAATGGCCCCCCTACTTAACTTTTCAAATGTCATTCAACAATATGATTCGTATTTAGATTCAAAGTTTGAGGATACCATATCAGCTTATATTGAATTGAGAAATTTTCATGCCGTATATGACACGCATATCAAAGTGATATGTTCTAATACGCTGTTAATAGATGGAAAGATAGCCAACTTGGAACGGGAACCCCCAGATATAATTGGTCCTTCCTGTAAAGGGTACCATAGTGATACTCCAAAAGGAGTTTCGACTACAAATTATTGGGCCTCTAAAGTTTCTTGTATATTGAATCCTTCTGAGTATTCCGTACCATTTTTATTTACTCCCATGACTAAAGGAAAAGCAACAGCAGCGGAAGCCAAAATTCCAGAACATATATTCATTCAATTTCAGTTTCGCTTTAAAAGGGGTAACGAAACATTGATACAGATTAGTACATATTGCTTACCCACGACAAATCATCCGGAAACAGGAGCAGGTGAAATTTCAAAAGCCTTTGATGTTAGAAGTGAGGTTGCGTATATCATGAAAGTGCTTGGTCATAGAATACTAAGTAGTTGCGATAAATCAGAAAGGAAGAATAAACTAATACTTGATACTCTGGAAAGATTAGCAAGTAAGCATTATAAAGTATCAGGAAATCAGGATTTGTTAAAGTATCTCTACTTATTGAGAAAATCCCCAATCTTGTCACTCAGAAATATATCTCCAGATGAGAGGATTTTTTACCTGAACAATGTCCTGAATGCAGGAGTACAGATGTGTTCATTATTGTGTTATCCAAAAGTTATCCAGTTTAAGGATGATTCAATATCTTCGCTGGAGCTAACAGAAGAGTTGCTTAATGATCCTCGCCCTTTGTTCGTCGATGGTGGACACTTTTTGGGCGTTAGATATGGCGTTAATCAACCAGAACTTGTATCAAAAATTAGATCATATGCTATTAGTCAGTACCATCTTGTTTCAAGGTTCCCGAAACCACAGTTTATAGATACAAAAATTGGTGCAAGTCAAGACAGGTATTTGAAAAGTAAATTGGTTCCATTACAACACATTAGTTCACAAGTCTTAACAACCCAAGATATATCATTCCAGGGGTTTTTAAGTATTCTAGCTAAGCTTGCATCTCATTAAGTATCGTTTTATTGTAAATAATCTTTTGTTTTGATGAACCATGATTTACATTTTCGGGAGAATTGGATTTTCATTGATACTCAGACAATCTTCCACATTTTGAAAACTTGAAATAGAAAAGACTTTCTAGAACTTTAACTTTTGTTTAGGCGCACATACGAGTAGAGTGAATTCGACCGGTGAGGGATTGAGAGAGTGGCAAAAGGATTTCTTGATGAATAGGAGTTCGAGGAAAACAAATGTATACTATCTTCCAGTAGGTCTGACAAATTTTCAACGAGATCTCATTGAAATTCTAATTTCTTTACATGCAAATTCTTTCGAAAAAGAGATTAGGGCGATAACTGATGATGAAAATACTCCAGATGTGGAGTCTACCAGTATGTACCCTAAGTTGTCAAACAAGAAAATGACGTACATGTTTGACCACAACGTACGGGCTGTTGCCAATCATCCATGCTTACTGGTAGACCATTATATGCCAAGACAGTTTCTTCGTATGGAACCTAACGAAAAATTAATAAACAGTAGTGATAAGTTCCAAAAATTACAAGAACTGCTCTATCATCTCATTCACAGGGATCGGAAAAAGTACCCAGATGTTTTGAAGATTGCCTTGATCTCACACAGTGTCAGGGAATTAGACTTGCTTGAGGGGTTAGTACTTGGAGAAATGGTTCGGATGAAGAGATTATCAGGGACATCTGTATATGATGAAAAGCATGTTTATTTCGAGGAGAGCGCGGATCGTTCACAGGATAATAGTGATTCCAAAGACTGCACACCAGGAATTGAATCTAGCTCCAACTCATATACAGGGTACCCAAGAGATGATTATGACTACTCCTCAAAGAGATTGCTACGGTCGGCTAAACCTATTCCAGAGGATTGGCTATTTCTGACGACTACTACACATCTAATTAATGATCCTACCCTTTTGAAGGATTACCATTGTGATTATATTATTAGCTTTGATCCTTTGCTTGATCCAGGTTTACAAGCTTTGGCACCATTGAATATCAAAGCCAATAAAAGGATACCTATCATTAAAATGCTTGTTGTAGACTCTCCTGATCATTACATTTTGGCAAATATGCAAGCTGGAGAGCAAGATCAATATCAGTTACTCAAGGAGTCAATTGACTACTTTCTACATAGTAGACATTTTTCTAAATCTAATGAAGCAAGCACAAATCAGATCGATTTTTCTGAACTGGTACATTTGCTTTTGTCTGGAGAACCATTGACAACAGGTTTGAAAGATATAAATTTATCAGGGGTTGGTGAAGACCCAGAACCATATCAACCGAAACTATCAAAATTGAAGAATAGTAATTCTTCGTTATCCATCAATACTACCGTGTTAGATATGAAGTCCTATCAATCAGAACTTATGAAAAGAACCGTTGATAGACTAACAGAAATACAAAACGAATGTGAAAACAACTCCAATTTGTTGAGAATAAAAAGACTGCGAGAAACTGAAAGACAGAATCATTTAGATGATTTAAAGCATGAAATTGGCTTGAAATTTAAAAAGTTAGAGGATGATAAGAGGATGAAAACGGATTCAGAAAAGAGGTTAGAGAGGAGTGGGACAGAGAACGACAAGTTAACTAGAAGACATGTGTTGTTGCAAGAAAAAAGAGCTAAACTCGAGAAATTGTTACAAATCGATGATGATGCCGAAATTTCAAGCATAATTGATCAATATAAGGCTGACACACAGGGTATGAAAATTGAAGTTGAGCATTTACAAGAAGAAAATGATGAAAAGATGAAACAAAATGAGATTCTCCGCGCTGAGTACCAACAAAAGTCCTCTAATGCAGTCGAAGTTGCCCAGAAATTGAGTTCATTGAAGACTGCTGTTCAACAATCCGAGAAAGATTTATCGGGTCCAGCAGCTGACCTCGAACTTCGATCATGGGTTGCGAAGGAGAATGAGCTAATTGATGAACAGAAACTCATCAAAGACAAAGTCAAATTCCTCAAGGCGTACATAAACAAGATGACATCTCATTACGGATTGAAATTATCTGCGAATGGTGAATCCTACCCAAATCCATCCATCTCGAATAGTAGGTCATCGGCACTTCATTCTCGTCATAAATCTACTAGGTCAAATACACCCACTTACACTTGAACAACGTATAAGCATGCATACGAAGTCATATAACTTTATTTCATAGTCATAGCTCAGCATAAATAGCATAATACATTATTTTTCGATCGATGAATATTTTTTGTTTCTATTATGAGCTACTTTTCATTGATCTGCGAGAAATTGCTTCAGCATTTCTAATCCCGAGATGGTCGGAGTAATCAAAAATTAGCTCCATGCCCACCTTGATAAAATGACAAGATAAAAAGAAGACTTAAAACCTTGGAGAGTCTCCAGTCGATTGATAAATAACTGGTATTTGAAAGAGAAAAATCAGTTGCAGATAAATCATATTGATAAGTTTTTTTCTTTAGGTGGACTGTCATGGAAGATTTTGCAGTAAGAGTTGCTTTTGACTTATGGTCCTGGGACTACCTCAAGCAGATTGTTTGGAGGGAGCCATTGGTACAATTAAGTGCGTATGGTATAAATTATGTGAAATCTCGCTCGCTGACGGATATGGTAAAGGATTATCTGTTAATTGTTCTTTGTTATAAGTTAATTAGAACCGTTATTTTTGACGTACAGTGTTATGGAATATTAGGTTCAATTTCTAGGTTGTATGGAATAGTATTTCGTAGATCATTCAAGTGGCTCTTAGGCACTCGCTTTTTAAAGAGCTCAGTTGATGATGAAGTCCGCAAGGTTACAAAATCAATTGAGAAAGACCTTATTAAGAATGATGAGTCAATCGCTGACTTTGAGAGTATGCCCCAACAAGGGTTATCTGAAAAAGAGGTCATGAATGAGCTTTATATGTTGGATACTTTGATTCCACATACAGAATGGAAAGATGGTAAAGTTTCTGGAGCGGTATACCATGGTGGGGAAGATTTGGTTCATTTACAAAGCCAAGCTTTTGAAAAATATTGTGTTGCAAACCAGCTCCATCCGGATGTATTTCCTGCAGTCCGTAAAATGGAATCTGAAGTTGTTTCGATGGTACTCAAGATGTTTAATGCTCCAGAGGATACTGGGTGTGGTACAACCAGTTCGGGTGGAACCGAATCCTTATTGTTGGCATGTTTGAGTGCCAAAATGTATGCGTATAACAACCGTGGCATAACGGAGCCTGAAATGATTGTTCCCATTACGGCACATGCTGGCTTTGATAAGGCATCTTATTATTTTGGTATAAAAATGCACCACGTTGATTTGGATCCTCAAACTTACAAGGTCGATTTGAAAAAGGTCAAGAAATTTATCAATAGGAATACTGTCCTATTAGTGGGTTCGGCACCCAACTTTCCACATGGTATTGTCGATGATATTGAAGGTCTTGGCGCTTTGGCTCTACAATATGATATCCCATTGCATGTAGATTGTTGTCTTGGTTCATTTATTGTTGCGTTTATGGAAAAATCAGGATTCAAGGACTTGCCGCCCTTTGATTTTAGAGTACCAGGAGTTACATCGATATCCTGTGATACTCACAAATATGGCTTTGCTCCGAAAGGTTCTTCCGTTATTATGTACCGCAACAGTGAATTAAGGAAAAATCAGTACTATGTCAACACTAGTTGGACAGGAGGGTTGTATGGTTCTCCAACACTTGCTGGTTCCAGACCTGGTGCACTGATAGTAGGTTGTTGGGCAACAATGGTTCATCTTGGGGAAGCCGGCTACATTGAGTCATGTAAAGAGATTGTGAGGGCTACTAGAAAACTCAAAACATGTATAGAAAATGAAATTTCTGAACTAAGAGTTTTAGGCGATCCTTTGTGTTCTGTTGTCTCTTTCACATCTGACACAATAGATGTATACGAATTGGGTGACAGATTAGCCAAGAAAGGTTGGCATTTAAGCTCTTTGCAAAAACCACCAGCGCTTCATCTTGCATTGACAAAATTGAGCGTTCAATCATTAGATGAACTGATCGGCCTTCTTAAGGAAATAATAAAAGATTTGCGTGATGATCCCGATTCAAAACCCTCGTCAGATGGTACGAGTGCATTATATGGGGTTGCAGGTAGTGTGAAGACGACCGGGGTTGTAGATCAGCTCATTGTTGGGTTTTTGGATACCTTGTATAAAGTCAAACCCGAAGAGTAGTTCATTTTATTTATTCTTCTCTTAATATTATATCTTATTCACGAATCTGAAGCATTATTTGCCTACTGTAAACTAAAGGAACTAAAAGGTTTTCTGAAAAAAAAAAAAACAAAAGCTTAAGAGAGAGCTCTAGATAACAACAATATAATTTTTTGACAGCTTTTTACATAAGATTGCCAGAATTTTATGTACGCATATAAGATTTACATGCTTTAATAAGTTGCAGGGAATTAAACAAGAATGGATCAGTTCGAAAGTCTGAGTATCAAAGATGACTTCGAACGTAGAGTAAATGAAGATGACTTGTTAAGTATCTCAAAACTAAGCATTTCGGATAATAACCAGAAATTGTCAGCCGCGATCCTCAATAAATATATGCAATACTTTCCTTCATCACCCTCTCCATTGAGAAATTCCTTGAATTGTTTGGAAGCTTTCAGTGATGAGATGGATGTGGATCAAGAGTTAGAAACAAGCAATCAACCTGTAGAACTTAAAATAAAACCAGAATATAATAGGGAGCAACGAAGCATAACATTTGAACTACCTGAGGGTGGCAGACGTAACGTGATCAAGGAGGAACAGGTGACGAATGAAGAGGTCAAGGAGGAGGTCGACGATAGAGAGGAACAAGATAAAAAACACAATACACATACTAAATCCAACGATAAAAAGCAAGAGGTAAATATGGGTGAGGACATGAAAGAAGACAACCTCAATGGAAAAAACATCATCAAAGCACTACTATCGCCGACATCGCTGGGAATTGCTGCTGCCACAAAAATCGATGGAATTCCAATTGAATTTTCTAGAGAGGAAGAAGAAATATTATCAGATGTACCTATTGAGGACACAGATGTTACGATGTCAAGGACTGGCTGGGATCCAATAGAAATCAAAGATGAGTTGCGGAAACGAAATCATTATCAACCAATACATGTATCAATTAACAATCATCATCATTACTATCCAAGCTCGGGTGGTTACTATTCAGAGGCAGAGTCGAGGCCACTTATATTCAAGAGCAATGGTAATGGAAACTATCAAAATGACATACCTATTGAAGAATTCGAGAAGTTGAAGTTGCCAGTGCCCTGGTCGGAAAAGTCATATCCAGTCTCAAGAAATTCCTATATCCTAACGTCATATCTACAACTTTTTTTAAATTGCATTACTATCACCGTCATATTTTCTTTTATCACCTCTTTTATACGCACATTGAGAAAAGATATCAAATCGATCTGGGAGTATAAAAAATCTGAACTGGATTACGAATCATCACTTTGTAAGAGTCAATTTCTCATCAACGAGTGTCACATAAATGTGCGTCCCGCTCTCGAGGATCAATGCCAACAATGGGAAATGTGTATGAGTAGGAATAACGATATCTTCTTCCGTGCTCGTTCTACTTTGAGTGCCAAATTATTTGGTGAGGTTATCAACTCCTTCATAGAGCCTATTGGTTGGAAAGCACTCTCAGTGATAGTAATAAGTATTGTTGTTTGGTGTTTTTGTTCCAACTTTCTTCTTGGATTTGTTAGGGCCAAAAGCTACTATGGCAGCCCTGCTCATCAATTGATTTCCCAGCAAAAACAACAAAAAAAGCAGCAATTTTCACAAGATCAAGTTGAGAATTATCTCAAAGATGATAATCATTTAAAACAGCTTGAATTTAATCATAGTTAACCATGATTAATCCAATTTTTTCATTGTAATCATCATCCGCATCTTGTTTTCTATTCATACTTTTTTTTGACGCCGAATGCCTACTTTACGGTGTTCGTTTCCCGAAATTCCAAAAAGGCGCTCATTAAGGTACATCTGATATCAGTTATTTGAAGGTCAACTAATTGAAAACATATGTTGATAACGAAAAAAGGCCATAAGGTTCTTATATAAACACTCAATAAACTGGTGTATTTGATTTAAGATTGTTTAAATTTGTTCTAAGTTCACATATAGATACATCATTTAAAAAAAACCTAAGCAAGGTAAGAGACATTAGTTAGTAATGTTGTCAAGAGTTAGATTATTACAGCGTACACGTCAAGGTGTAAGATCGGTTGCTCAGCTATCGCAGGTTAAGGTTCCAAAACAAATCACAAATGAGGCAGTGAAACCATTTGGTGTTTCGGACACAAAGGATTGGGATCTTTTACGGGCATCCCTTATGAAGTTCAAAAGCTCGTCATTAGATGTTCCATTAGTTATTAACGGTGAGCGTATCTATTATAACGATAAGACCGGTCGTGATTTTTTCTCACAAACAAACCCAGCCAATCATCAGCAGGTTTTGGCTAACGTAACTCAAGCTAATGGGCAAGATGTGTTGAATGCGATTCAAGCATCAAAAAGTGCAAAGGCTAAATGGAGCTCTATGCCATTCTATGACAGGGCAGCTATTTTCCTCAAGGCAGCTGACCTTATTTCTACCAAATATCGTTATGATATGCTTGCAGCCACTATGCTAGGCCAGGGTAAAAATGTTTATCAGGCTGAAATTGATTGCATAACCGAGTTGGCAGATTTTTTCAGATTTAATGTAAAATATGCAAATGAATTATATTCACAGCAACCAGCTGAATCTAGCCCTGGTGTTTGGAATAAGGCTGAATATAGACCGTTAGAAGGATTCGTCTACGCGGTTACACCTTTCAATTTCACAGCCATTGCTGCGAATTTAGTAGGTGCACCAGCGCTTATGGGTAATACTGTGGTTTGGAAACCATCACAAACTGCATCGTTATCAAACTATTTGCTATTGACGGTTTTAGAAGAAGCCGGTTTGCCAAAGGGTGTGGTGAATTTTGTACCTGGGGATGCCATCGAAATTACCAAAAGAGTTTTAGGCGACAAAGATTTTGCTGCATTACATTTTACAGGTTCGACTAATGTCTTCAAGCAACTATATGGCCAAATTCAAACTGGTGTGGTGGAAAACCTGTACAGGGATTATCCTAGGATTGTCGGAGAAACTGGGGGTAAGAATTTCCATTTGATCCATCCTTCTGCTAGTACTCCACATGCTGTTCTCTCAACAATTAGAGGTGCTTTTGAGTACCAGGGTCAAAAATGTTCTGCCACATCGAGGGTTTATATCCCACAATCCAAAAGTGAGGAGTTTTTGAAGGATATTGCTGGCTCTTTGCAGCAACAAAAGATTCAACCAGTTAATACCTCTGCAGGCAATATAAGCGGTGGCGATTTGCACGGATTTATGGGTCCGGTCATTCATGAACAGAGTTATAATAAATTGGTGAGTGCCATTGAAGAAGCAAAGAAAGACCCAGAGTTGGAAATTGTATATGGGGGTCAGCATGACAACACGTCGGGATGGTTTGTCGAACCCACCATTATTAAGACTACAAATCCAGAGCATAAATTTTTATCAACGGAATTTTTCGGTCCTGTTTTGACTGTGTATGAATACCCTGATGCAAAGTTTTCCGATGTCTGTGAAATGATTGACAACACTGGTATGTATGGATTAACAGGTTCCATCTTTGCCAAAGATCGTGAAGCAATCATAGAGGCAAGCGAGAAACTAAGATATAGTGCCGGTAACTTTTACATTAATGACAAATGCACAGGTGCAGTTGTTGGGCAACAATGGTTTGGTGGTGCAAGAATGAGTGGTACGAATGATAAGGCTGGTAGTGGTAATATCTTGAACAGATTTGTCAGTATCAGGAATGTCAAAGAGAATTTTTATGAACTCACTGACTTCAAATATCCATCTAATTATGAAAAAGCTCAATAGATTTTGAGCTGCCCAGTCTTTAGTAGTTAACAATCTATCATTGTACAATTTAATATTTTGAAATTTGTATTCTATTTAAGTTTTCGAGCGGGTAACTTGTCTAAGATAGGCCACCTCGGCGCTTAATTTATATTCAGCCATACTTAAACTATTAAAGAGAAGAGATATTTAGGATTAAATGCTGTTTGTAAAACATGATATATTCAATAATTCTTTTACGTTCCGCATATACTTTGGAGCAGCTAAAAGCACATCCTTTGCAGAGACACACCTTCATAGCTCGGTTTTCAACTATCACTATATGTGAAGAATGCAACAGATGGAAGGAATGTTATATTAGCGCTATTGCTCTCCATACCTAATATTATAAAAAATTCAGCGAAAAGAGAGCCCTGGATCAACAGATCACTAGGCCGATTCACATCTGTGAATACAATAACTACAGAAAGAGAAATCAGATAATTAAAGCTACAAAAATGTCATTAATCCACATTCCGCATGATAGAACAGCTGAATTATGTGTCCGTTTAATTGAAAATCCAAAATACAAATGAGTAATAACATCTGGTTGTTGTGCTATGAAAAACACTAAAGGTACCGAACCCCATAGCACCACCAACATTTAGTCTACATGGCTTACTACCACTGATCAAACAACAAACCGCAAAGTGTGTGGCTGCAAGGAAGCAAAAGGGGTTCCTACAAACTCAAGTAAATGATCTTCGGTACCCTTTATTATTTAAGGCGGAGCCCTGGCTGTCTTCATCTTTATTGTGTTTTACCATCTACTCCCCTCTCTCCCTTTTGTGATTTAAAAAGCAAATGATAAAAGGATAAAAGCTACAAAAGAGAACTGTTCCACAGAGCTCGATAAAATCTTTGCCTTAAATTGCATTGTCCTTCATTACTCTAAAGATCAGCAGTCGTGCTCAAAAAAATAACAACTTCATTGATCCGAATATAAGTCCGCAACTATTTCATTCAGTGTGGCATTAGTTATTACTGCTACTGATATTAGATTTCTGATACTATCCTCCGCCCTAACCCCCCTCCCTCCGTTCTTTTTCAAAAAGTCAGGACCTTTTGGTATTTTTTTGTCCTATTCCAGCAAAAAAAAATAAAACTTGACTGACTACACTTTTGAACATTTTTTCCCTGAAAACTACTGGACTTGATACATTCAGCACTACCTATCGTCACTTCGTTAATTGGAGACGATTTAGTGGAGCAACATCAGGGTGAAATTGACTAGTGTTGTTTTAGAATTACATTTGGCTTATTCTCTCCTTCAGTTAACGTTTCTATTTTTAACCTCGAGTTAAACAAAAATGTCCAACCATAATACTAACATGGGCAATAGGAATCAAGACAATTCGATTGTTGTGCCAACAACAGGAGGGAAGAACAACCCAAAGCACATACATGTTGCCCATAGAAGGTCGCAAAGTGAATTGACTAATTTAATGATTGAACAGTTCACTCTACAGAAGCAATTGGAAATGGTTCAGGCACAGCAGCAACAGTTGTTAGCTCAGCAACAACAGTTGGCTCAGCAAACTGGACAAATGTTTGCCAACAATCAACTTAGCAACACCAGTAGTCCTGTAAACCCTAATTTCCTACCACCACATCCTCATTACAACAACAATAATAATTCAAACAATAATTCTTCCGGTTATAGGAGTAGATCCCATTCTCGAAACAACTCGGGGTATTATGATAATATTAATTCGAATAATAATGGCAACAATAATAACAATTCTAACGGTAATTATGGTCATAGAAAGACTGGATCACAAACCAGTAACTATGGGCACAATAGAAGACATTCTTTGGGCTTGAATGAGGCGAAGAGAGCAGCAGCTGAAGAACAAGCCAAAAGAGTTGCCGGTGGTATTACGGTCAGGGTAGAAAACGTGTCCTCGCCGCTATCTAACAGTGAAAGTAATGCGGATTCTGAAACTTTTACTCAATCACCATCCAATTTCAAGTTCCCTCCAGCTGTCCCGCAACAGCAAGGACATCGCCGTACTAATTCAAATAATTCCTCTTCATTTAAATTTCCTCAAGCCCCTCAAGCACAATTGAATCAAAAGGAAAATGAAGGCGATGATTTCATACAAGTTCCATCTGGACATCGTCGCTCTAGATCGAAGAATACGGAGTTCAACTCAGGAATTAATTCAAACTGGAGAAACCAATCACAGGTACAGAATCAATCATCTCCATTTCGTCATAAATCTTCGAATTCTAGAGATTTCACCTATAACTCATTTACTAATTTAGAACCACCGCCAACATTCCAGGCGGGTCATAAGCATAGGTCATCAAATTCATCAGTGCATAGTTTCAATTCCAATAATAATTCTAATACTAGGAAGTCTTTGTTTGCGCCATATTTACCACAGTCTAACATCCCAGACTTGATTAAAGAAGGTAGATTAGTTGCAGGTATTTTACGGGTCAACAAAAAGAATAGGTCAGATGCTTGGGTCTCAACAGAGGGTGTTCTTGATGCAGATATATATATTTGTGGGTCGAAAGATAGGAATAGAGCACTAGAAGGAGATTTAGTTGCCGTAGAATTATTAGTTGTTGATGACGTATGGGATTCAAAGAAAGAGAAGGAAGAAAAAAAACGTAGAAAGGATGCATCCAATCAAAGTGACCTTGTCTCTCTTAACAGCACAGATGATTATCATAATGATGCAAGTGCCACTGCAAATTTGACTGCAGGTTTATCACCACCATCTAATGATGATGAAGATTCGGTGACTGGTAGTAACGATATTCCTGATCAATCTCCTGCAAGGGTTGGTGTGAGAAGGAAGAACTCTCTAAAACAGCGTCCCACTCAAAAGAAAAACGATGATGTGGAAGTTGAAGGTCAATCATTATTGTTAGTTGAGGAGGAGGAAATCAATGACGATTTCAAACCTTTATATGCAGGACATGTCATTGCTGTTTTAGATCGTATTCCGGGTCAGTTATTTAGTGGTACATTGGGATTACTAAGACCTTCTCAGCAGGCTCATAATGACAATAACAAACCTCAACAAGCTCCAAAAATTGTTTGGTTCAAGCCAACAGATAAAAAGGTTCCTTTGATAGCTATTCCAACAGAACTGGCACCTAAAGATTTCGTCGAAAACGCAGATAAATATTCCGATAAATTATTCGTTGCATCCATTAAACGTTGGCCCATCACATCGTTACATCCTTTTGGTATTTTAGTTTCCGAACTGGGTGAAATTAATGATCCAAACACTGAAATAGATTCGATCTTAAGAGATAATAACTTTTTGTCGAATGAATATTCTGATCCAAAAGATCCAACTGTAGAAAGAAGTATATTCCAAGCCTTACCAGTTTCACAAGAACAAATAAAATCTAGGAAACAATTCACCAATATCGACGAATACGATATAGCCGCGATTTCGGAAAAGAATGGACTATCTCAACTCGCCTTGCATATCAGAAAGTTGGAAAATGGATTGATAGAACTTGGATGCCACATTATTGACGTGACAGCACACATTGAAGAGGATTCATCTCTTGATAGAAGAGCTAGAAAGAGGTCCACAAGTGTATTTATGCCACAGAAGGCGGTTGATTTACTTCCACAAGCACTGAATACATCATTAACTCTTGATTCTAACAAAGAATCTCCCACGATTTCCGTTGTGTATAATTTGGACCCAGAGAATTACAGGATTAAATCTTCATGGATTGGTGAGTCTGTTGTCAGACCTTCAAGTGTTACTTCTATTCATGAAATAACTGAGAAATACAAACAAAAAGCTTTAACTCCATTTATGACTGTGCTAGAAAGGATTTCCACTGCATTCCACTCAGAGAGGTTGCATTATTCCGAGGCTTCTCTAACGCCATGCCTCTCTTTATTAGACAGTCTTGATGATGAGAAGGTCAGTGTAGATCTTAACATTTTAGACAGGTCCATTGGTGCGGTGATCATCCATGAAATTGCCCTGAAGGTAGAAAGTTCGGTGGCTGAAAAGATATACACCAGATTGGGAGACGTAGCTTTCTTAAGAAGACAAGCCCAACCAATACATACCAAGATGGTAAGCTTCAAGAAGAAGGTTCAAAAGTTTGGTTATGAGGTTGATATAAGCTCTTCAGATGCCCTAATTCAATCAATTTTGCAAATCAAAGACGATGATGTTAGAACAGGTGTCGAAATACTGCTTTATAAGGCAATGTCGAGAGCCAGATACTTTATTGCTGGTAAAGTTGACCCAGACCAATATGGCCATTTTGCGTCAAGTCTGCCATTGTACACCCATTTTAGTGCGCCATTAAGGAGATATGCAGATCATGTTGTTCATAGACAACTGAAGGCTGTTCTTAATGATTTGCCATATACTGAAGATCTCGACTCCCTCAAGATTACATCAGAATATTGTAATTTCAGGAAAGATTGTTCATTTGAAGCTCAAGAACAAGCAATACATTTGCTGCTGTGTAAAACAATCAACGATATGGGAAATGCTACCGGCCAACTTTTGACAATGGCAACGGTTTTGCAAGTTTATGAATCATCTTTTGATGTTTTTATCCCTGAATTTGGTATTGAGAAAAGAGTTCACGGAGATCAACTTCCTCTTATTAAGGCAGAATTTGATCCTTCGAACAGAATTCTCGAATTGCATTGGCAGCCAGGAGTTGATAGTGCTACATTCGTCCCGGCTGATGAAAGAAACCCCAAATCATACAGGTCGTCGATTAAGAACAAATTCAGATCTACAACAGCAGAAATATCGTCGACTGAGTATAAAAAAGTTCAAAATGATGAGTCCTTAGTGACTGATAAGCTTGCATTAGAACTCTCTAAATTGCATTTAAGCGTTCCCCAGTTAAGGCTGCCTGAGCTAAACAAACAGGAAGATACACTGGGTAGTTTCTTAGAAGCCACGCAAACAGTTAAAAAGAACGATGCATTTATTCAAGAAATTTATGAACTTCAAAAGATACCTGTCCTATTGAGAGCAGAAATTGGAATGGCACTTCCATGTTTATCTGTCAGAGCAGTAAACCCCTTCCTCAAGAGAGAATGAGTATAGATTGTTGGGAAGCTATTTGATCTACTTTTTGTTTCATTATTTTCTGCAAGGAAAACTACTTGCTAAATTGTTTTTTTAATTATTCTCAGGTTTTTCTATTCCATATCTTAAGTATACTATTCATTGCTAGAGATAACTATTATTTTGTATGTTAACGTAAGATTAATAACCTCTCATTATTGCCAAACTCCATTTCATTTTTTTAGCCTTTTTCAGAATTGATATATCCGGACCTAATTGATATTTTATCATTAGTTGTTGAATTACAAATTTGAGATGATTTGCAAAAAATGAATTTTTGTGGATCGATTCTATGTCAGTGAGGATTCTTTTGCTCATCATTTTAGCGTTGAAAACCCATAATAAACGGTCAAGCTATTGTAACAATTAGCATCAATAATGGGTAGTGAATCTCTCAAGATTCTACTCAAAATCTCGTATAAAATGAATTTGTTGAATAGTAACAATTATCAAAAATGAGAGTATACTTGAATTGAATCGGAGAGAAAACCTTCAAAAAACCAACGGTTATATAACAGTAAGATGTTGAGTGTTATTTCTTTTAGCAGAATATATACTGTTCGTCGTGGTTTCGCTATTACTTCATTTGCGCTGAAGAAACATTCTGGTAAAAGAAATGTCAAGAATGCTCAGCCCGAGGAAGAGGAGACCACAGTAATTGACATAGCTCAGTATGTGAAGCGTGCCAACACTCAATTTCAAGATAGCTTAAACTTCTTTCAAAAAAAATTGAATGAAACCAAACAAGGGGTCACCAATCCTCATATTTTCGATCAATTGAAACTGCAAGACGGAACCATATTCACCAATGTGGCATCAACATCACTCAAAGGTAGAAACTCATTAATAGTGACAGTATACGATCCAAAAGATACTAAGAATGTGATCAGTACCATAATGGCAGCAGGATTAAATTTAAACCCTGAAAGAATCCCTAATAATGATCAACAATTGAAAATATCTCTTCCACCTCCAACCACAGAATCCAGATTAAAAATGTGCAAAGATTTGAAGGCAGTTTTTGAAGAGCATAAGAATTTTTTTTTGAAATGTTCATTAGGCAATATCAGGGCAGAGATTCTGAAAGAAATCAAATCGCTTTCAAAAAAGGATGATTCTGTAAAGAAAGTTACTCAGGACATCGAAAAAATCCACAAAGATTATGTTAATAAATTTCAAAACCAACTAAAATTGGCGGAAAAGAGTGTAATGGGCTAAATTATATCCCTTCATATAAACATCTATACGTCGTATAAACCCTGTATATAAGCAATGACTAGTCTCATCAGGCTGAACTTTTAGCCAACGAAACAATAGCCTTTATACGTTGCCACAGTGTGATTGCATAAGAAGCTGAAATAAAACTCTTGGTGAAAGACCATGCCTTTCTGTTACTACGAATAGGGTAATCCAAAGGTTTTGGAATCTGAGTAGAAACAAAGGGTAATGTATCAAAACAAATACTTTTTGCATTACAAAGACCAAGCAAACCTTCTTCACCACCGAATTTTCCATAACCAGATCCGTTTATACCACCAAATGGCAACTGACAAACATAGAAGGTAGCAAAATCATTTATTGCGACATTACCTGTCTTCAGGTTATTGGCAACGTAGTTACACTCCTTGATATCTGAGCCAAAAACTGATCCACCAAGACCAAAAGGCGCTGAATTTGCCATTTCAATACAATTCTCGGTATCTTTTGCTTTCATCATGACAAGGATGGGGCCAAATACCTCATTCTGAGCGATCTTCATACTAGGCGTAACATCAACTAAAAGAGTTGGTTGGAAATAATGTCCCTGTGGGTAATTTGGATGATTAAATCTAGAACCACCCTGAAGTAAACGTGCTCCCTTTGATAGTGCGTCTTTAACGAGCTCTTCCAATTGATCAAACCTATTATCTGAAATCATTGCACCCATATCAACATCTTCCAAATGATCAATATCCGATCCTTGTCTTAATGGGCTCTTAGTCATACGGTCATTTAATATCTTGACCAGTTTATCATAGTTCTGTTCACTTACAATTACTCTCTCAATACCGATACAGTTCTGGCCTGATGATTGGAATGTACCACGCATAATGATTGATGACAAAGCTTCCAAATCCTTCGCTGAATCTAACACAATAAATGCATCTTTACCACCCAACTCAACAACCACTGGAGTCAAGGATTTAGCAGCACATTTAAGAATGTGATGTGCGACCGGTTGGCTTCCAATGAAAGTAATGTGTTTGAACCCAGGATGCGAAGTAAAATAATTTGCAGTATCATCATTTTCACTAGGAGGCAAACTGTAGAACAATTGTACGAGATCTGGATCTTCACCACAAGCAATCAAACATTTGCGCATCATCTCAATAAAAAACTCTGACGACCAAACGACCTGTTCGGAGCATTTCACAACAATAGCGTTACCAGTGAATAATGCTGCAATTATTGGTCCCATCAAATTGTGAAAAGGGTAGTTCCAAGACACAATTGAGCTAATAACTCCAAGAGGTTCATACCTAATTTCTGCACCTTTATAAAACTTCATGAAGAAATTAGTTGGACCTGGGCGTCTGGATGGCTGCAATACCCTTGCTCCGTATTGGATTGTCCATTGCAATTTTTCCAATGTAACCAAAATCTCACCCATAGATGCATCGAGCATAGTCTTACCAGAGTCTCTACAAGCGACCCTTGCAATCAAATCTTGATTTTGAAGTATATAAGATTGTAAGGTAACCAAAACACGTAATCTACGCTCAATGTGTGACTTGCCCCACTGTTCTTGTGCACGAGTTGCCTGTTGAACCATAGTATCAACATCTTGATTGTTTTTAGATTTAAATGCGCCTAAATATTGACTTGTAGCTGGACAATATGATTGGATCATACCAGGTTTTTCAGTATCAAAAATCTTTGGTGGGTAAAGTCTTTTACCTTTCCAATGAACTTGAGCTGCTTCAGGAATCTCTATTGAGAGTTTAACTGGCTTAACATGCCCCTTAGAACTGTTCCAAACCAGTTTATAAAACACATATAACGTGAAGATACCAGCTACTGCTGTAGTGATGATTGCCAGCTCTGGATTTTGCTGTGTTTGACTGACCACATTTTGTAATTGGTAATTCAAAAACTTTTGTTCCTTCTTCAACCATTGACTCAGACAGTTCTGTACTGTTGAGTTGAATTGTTTCACCATTTCGGAACTTAAATAGACTTCTGACATTCTGGAATAAGCCCAAAAGACAACTAGTAAAGAGCAATTGCTAGTATCTGACGCTGCTTAATAAAATCTTCAAAATTTAAATGTCCTGTGATGGTGGCCCTCGTTTATGATTCAACGAGCATCACAGACAAAAAAAATAAAAAAAAACCACCGAAAGCTCCATCCATGGCCATTAAGGCTTATAATTTCTTAATTGATCTTAAACAAGAGTAGAATCTACAAAGCTGATAATGTATTAATAGGTCTCTTTTTGTTTCATAATGTCTAGAAATACTTGTTTTCGTATATATGATATTCTGATAAGCTAAACTTGAACAGGTCTATAGAAATACAAATCCATTAAGCTGCATTGACATGCATTTCAGGTGTTGGCTTGATGACAGCATCGACCAAAAGCTTAACTATGTCTTGTTCCTTCTTGGAAACCACTTGCTCGATTTCCTTCAATTCTCCCTGTACCTCTTTGTCAGCTTCTGACTCCAATTTACCGACACCACCCTCATTCTTGGCTTCAAAGTCTTGTAATTCTTTATCCTTTTGCACTTTGTAAGCCTCGATTTCTTTGGCAGCATCGGATTTAGCCTGCTTCAATTTATCTTGTCTGTATTTTCTGGCTTTGGAAACAATCTCATGAGCTTCCTTTTCTGCCTTAAGCAAAGTTGCAATACCGTTTTGTTGTGACTAAATAACCATAGTTGTTAGTAAATAAATTTTTTAACTGAATTGTGTCTCTGAACTGACATTATAAAACATAACAAGGCAACCGTAATCCCCGCGCTCTTCTGCCGTCTATTGTAAGACACCATCTATCAAATATTCCCACATACCATGATAACTACTATGAGCTCTTTATATCCTGCTTATCAACTATACTCAATAGTTGAATCTATATTGAATTAGTCTTTTTCACATTTTCATCAAGGGGAGTTGCAGCCAATACAGCAGATTGTCCGGAATCTTGAAGTATCCGGGGTTAGCCGGACATTCAATGAATACTACTATCCAATAATGAAACTTTTCAAGCTCATCGCTCATGGAAGAAAAGATGAATATAAAGAATCTGGGGTTCCCGGGTAGATATTCCAGAGTATTTAGGTGATGACAGATATCTGTGAGGTATGTGGTGAATCAGAAGCTAAATATAAATGTCCTCGCTGTCTGAAAAAGAGTTGTTCTCTGCCATGTTCGAAGGCGCACAAAGCACAATCTGGATGTGATGGGAAAATACATGATCCAACCAAGTATATCCCTAACCAAAGTATAAAAGGAGCAGATGATGAAAAGCATGAAAGTAACATCCTTGTACAACGAGATTACAACTTCTTGACGAGTTTAAAGCGTACGGTTGAGTTAAAAAGAAGAGATGGGAAATCAAAGAATAAAAGGACATTACAAGATGTATCTTCCAACAATGCGGTTCAAAATGGTAAAAGGGGAAGGTATAGTGGTGAAGGATGCTCTAGAATAATTAGGCGAGGAGTCAATTGTTTAGCCGTGCCGCGAGGGATGCAGAGGTCTATGACGAATAAGAGTAAATGGGATAAGCCGTTGGATCTATTTGTTTGGACAATCGAGTGGATACTGTTCCCACCAAAACTAGAAGCAAATATGGAAAAATTTAGTCACATCAGTCATAGGATCAAAGAAACAGATTCGTTGGCTGAAAGTATGGGGAAGGTCATATACGATAAATGTTGTGAATTTTACAAGTTGGACAGTGGAAGTGATGAGACGAAATTAGCAAGGACACAGAGCCTTCTGAAAAGTGAGCTTATATTTTACTGCAAATGGTTTCCTTACAACACAATGCAACAAATAGATTCAAAAAAATTAGTTAGACTAGATCCATCAAAATCTATTGCTGAATTATTCAGGAATAAAACTGTAATTGAATTCCCAACAATCTTCGTTGCAAAATCAGATACTGATTTATCGAATGAGTATTCGATAATAAACGAACATGAAATTGATGCTACAAAATCAGACTCTAGACCACCAGAGACATTCGGGATGGCTAATGGAACTGACAGTGACAGTGATAGTTTACCTCAAGAGGAAAGTTCAAAGCCTAATGTTCAGGAAAAAAACCCCCCGCAACACACTCCTGTAGTTACAACAGCGACAGCCACAGTCAACAGTGATGAAGATGATAGTGATAGTGATGGTTACGATCCTGGCGTAACAATGGATTTTTTGGCGCATTAAAGCCATTTTTGTATTTTTTAAGCCATCTATGTATCATATTTAAAATTTGAAGTTGGAAATCGGTAAATATTTAAATTATGCCGCACCTGCTGCATAATGATTTTTTTGTGTATAAGTAACCTGTCTATTATTTCTCCTTTGATTATCCTGGCTTTGCTGCAGCATTCTTTTTTCCCACACTGTATGTGTAACTTGCTCGTTCGAACTCAACACTGCAATCCGCATTGTTGCAAGCAAATTTCTAGCTGCTTGGGAATGTGAATAAACAGCTCCATTAAATGCCTGTGTTGCGTCTTTTCCGATACTCAATTGCACAAGCGCGGTGCCACCAGGATGATTGTGTATAAATGGTGTGACATCATGCACAATTCCTTCAATTACAACCAATGCTCTTTTATTCTTGGTAAACTGTTGTCTCGCCAGTTCAGTAAATTGGTCAGATGTTATAATAGGGAGTTTTTCAATAGGAATTCCCCACTTCAATTTCGATTTTTCTTGATCCAAAAGTTTCTGCTGTTGCTGTAAAGTACATTTGTCCAATTGTTGAGCAGTAGTGCTATGAACATGATTAACCAACCCAATTTGATACAATACCCATGTTGTCCATTTGGAAGGATCCCAATGGTACCACCTTGAACCAGAAGTATAGTCAGATGGAAATCCATGATGATAATTGTGATTGGCCTCTCCAAATAGAACGAATTGCCAAAAGATACCAAATGGCAGATTGACAGCCGATCTGACATTGGAAAATGGCTGTGTTGCAAATGGAAAATTCTTAATATGACAAAGAGTACCCAATAGAAGCCATTGCTGCTGAATTATTGACATGCGAACGAAACCCAAATAATAGATACCGGTCCACAGTGGAACATGACAATACAGTGCCACTAAAGAGGGTAAAACAATCAATGTTAAAACAAGTAAAGTAATATAACTTTCATCTTGAATCTTTAAGATTTCATGGTTAGGTGGTTGAATGAATGTTTCTTGTTCATCGGCGCTCTTCTTTATCTTGTTGTGAACCATCATTGAGGTAGATAAGAAAGTATCTCTACATTCTTTGATTGCCATCCTTGATTTCCTATTACCCAAAAAAAATCGATGTCCCCAGATGGAGAACAGCCAACCATAAACGGAATACGAGTGCGGATCCCTTTCAGTGTCCTGATGACGATGATGAGCCAGATGTTGACTGGTGAACTGAACAATGGAACCCAATCCACAGGCCCCACCAAATATCGCGAAAAATAACTGAAGGCCAATATGTGCTTGAAAGGACTGATGGGTAAAGAACCTATGATATCCACCAAACAGTGATATTTGTGAAATGAACATATAAAAGCCAAAAAAATAAAGTAAGGATGGTGTTACACCATCTGGTCTTGAAAATAGTATTTTGTACAATGAGAACAATGGAAGTATTATACACAGTATTGTCGATTGCAAACTTATACGTTTCAACAAATGCACTATATGTGGATCCCGTTTCTTTTGACTTGATGATGGGATTGTAGTGTTTTCCACTTCTTTGGGCTTAGCATCCTTTTTCTCATCTCTAGTAGATTCTTCAAGTATAGTTTCGTTCATCTCATCTACATCAACTTCTTCTTCTGAAGCAACCATATGAGATTCTCTTCCATCATCTCTCTTCTTGTAGTTTGTTTTCGCAACAAGCTCACTAAAATCAAATTCTGGTATTCCATCCTCCATATTTCTAATTGGTCTTACCCTTCAACACCTTTAACGTATAATCTCTACCCTCTTTGCGGATCCTATTCACCAGCAACCTGAGTATCTCTTTTTTCTCGTCTTCGCAAAGTGGTGAATCTTTATAAATTCTTGTTGAATATCTAAACTCCGACTAATCCACAAATATCAGAAAAAGATAAGAGCGATAACAATTACAGCTAGTAATACTATATACCTTCAAATATCACTGGGGTCAAACAGGAGTACTTTCTTTCTATAAAATATATGGTTTGTGACACACCAGAGCTTCTTCCAAGACTTAATTTACAAATCTACGAATGTGTTCCAATAATCAATAAAGACTACCTATTTTGCAATCCTATTCAAGATGAATAAGTAGGTACGTTATTCAAAGTCTCTATATTGGGTTCTTACAGAGGTCTCATTGGTGTTCTCTTGTGGTTTTTCTGCTCGTTCAAGAACTGAAAATTTGAACATGTTAAAGAAAAAAAACGATGATATAATGATGGTCAAAATAATGATCCAACGAGAAGTGTTTCCGGCACAACTTCACTTATAGGCTCATAATATAGCATAAAGAAAGCTTCGTGATGTTAGAACAATTTGTCATATTTACTCCTCAAGGGCAAGTGTTGTATCAATATAATATTTTGGGAAAGAAATTCTCAGAATTACAGATTAATAAATTCATAGCGCATCTAATCACTTCTCCCAGTGCCTTAAAAAATGATTTAAGTAACAAGTATAAGGTTGTGAATATTAGTGGCGGCCTAGGAGGCAAGGGTGGCCGTGCATTTTCGGCAATGTATAATGTGGCCAAGCAGCCCGAGTTGTATTATGTTGCTACATATTCAGAACCGTCATTACAATTAAATGAAGAGGCTGAGAATCTTTTGACAACTGCTCTTTCTCTATGGGACTCATTGGAGATCAAGGCAGGGATCACTGAGAATTTAAATCAAAGGGGAAGCAGAAATGAACATAACTATGTTGATATCCTTCAGGACCTGGATGAAAATTTAAAAAAGTTTGACCAATATTTAAGAATCAAATACGAAAGTTCAATACAAAAGCACGAAGTGACCAACAATAACAAAACAGCAGAAACTACACAAAAGAAGACCAATGCTAATCCTAAGAATAACAAGAAAAAAGTAACACAAAATAATACTGGTGGAAGGAAATGGGGTCAAAATGGAATGATGGAGGAAGTTAATTCTGCAGATGCGTCACTACTTGACTTTTCATCAGGTGGAGATGAAAGTAATGCCGGATTTAACAGTTCAGCTATTGAGAAGGACTCTTTTGGTAACAGAACTGAAAATGGAGAATTTTTTATTAAAGAAATTGACGAGTTATTAAGTAAGGATAGAAAAAATATACAACAATCAGATAACGAGGGTACCTTGAATACTGCTTTTGGATTCTTAAAGAAGCATGTTTTGGGTAACAAAACAATTACAGAAAAGGATTTAGATTCCATATTAGATCAGATGAAAAAGCAGCTGATTACCAAAAATGTTGCACCAGAGGCAGCTGATTTTCTCATAAAACAGGTGTCAAATGATTTGATAGGCTCTAAGACAGCAAGTTGGACAAGTGTTGAGATAACAGCTCGCGAGGCTTTAACAAAGGCCCTTACACAAATATTGACTCCCGGTGTCTCAGTGGATTTGTTACATGAAATTCAACAAAAATCAGAAAAAAAACAGCCATACGTGTTTTCGATTGTTGGAGTAAATGGTGTTGGAAAATCCACAAACCTATCGAAGCTAGCATTTTGGCTATTACAGAATAATTTTAAAGTTTTAATTGTAGCTTGTGATACCTTCAGATCAGGAGCTGTTGAACAGCTTAGGGTTCACGTTGAAAATTTGGCACAACTGACTGATGAATCCCATATTCGCGGGTCTAAAAATAGAAGAGGTAAATCAGGAAACGATCATGTCGAACTTTTTGAAGCAGGTTATGGTGGATCCGATCTAGTGACCAAGATTGCTAAACAAGCTATTAAATATGCGAAAGACCAGGATTTCGATGTTGTTCTGATGGATACTGCTGGAAGAAGACATAATGATGCGACGCTTATGTCACCGCTTAAATCGTTCGCCGAACAAGCAAATCCTGATAAGATAATCATGGTTGGTGAAGCTCTAGTGGGGACTGATTCTGTCCAACAAGCTAAAAATTTTAATAATGCTTTTGGAAGAGCTAGAGACATCGACTTTTTCATCGTTTCTAAATGTGACACTGTAGGTCAAATGTTGGGTGCCATGGTTAATATGGTTTATGCAACAGGTATCCCAATATTGTTTGTCGGTGTTGGACAGACATACACCGATCTAAGAACTTTGAGCGTCAACTGGGCGGTCAACACGCTAATGTCATGAGCTGATTCATTTCGTTGTCTTATCACCTTTCATATCTATCATATCCAATAAACTTATATATGAAGTGTAATAGTAAATTAAGATGTTGAAAGAGTTATTCCTCCTCTTTCTTGAGAACAAAATCCTGACTTTTTTCTTTAAGATCTTTAACATTAATTATTTGAAAATCGGGTGAGAAATTCACATGAGATGACACAGGCTCTACAGTTTCTACTGTAATTTCGGGCATATTCGTTTCCGGTCCATCCTTGATGTCATCAACAAAAGAAGCTTCTTCATGGCCCAGGATACAATGCAGTATAATTTGAGCACCGCGCTTGGATGAGACAAGATTGTTTTCCTTACAGAAAGATGCAATTACGCAATTAGGACAGCCTTCTTCACAAGGGCATTCTTCCATCCTACGTAGGGCACCTTCCAAAATATCATCTGCATGTTCAAAGGCCTTCTCAGATAATCCGGAACCGTGCTTTCCACCTTTAGAATCATATAGGATGAGTCTCGCGGGCCTTTTTCTTTTAGTCTGTCGCTCAGCAAATTCTTTTTCGGGAGCTTTGCACTCTGTTTGGATTTCATCGACTCCAGCAACGATGAACCTTGGTAGAAGCGCCATTATACCGTGTTGAGCAGCATGAATACCCCCAGCAATACTCAATGATTTATTTTGACAAATTTGCAACGCTCTTTTCGGAATATCAATCCACAAACCTTTAGAATTGATAATAACCGGTGGGTTGTGCGTTTCGACAGCGTCTATGATCCGTTTATATTTGTCAATCTTGAAAAATCCAAATACTATGATGGTTATTTTTATTTTCCCGAAATAAACTGGAGTGTCACTATTTTCCATTGAACGTACAAGCTCAATCTCTTCAGGGTCCACATCTGTATAATCTCTTTGATTAGTTATCCAATCTACGTCCACGCGCTGAACTGTTGCATAACGTTCATCTGGATTGAACTCTTTAACGAGGTATGGATAGCCCTGATGAATGAATATCCCTCCATCGTAGAGTGTGAAACTTGTCCTCGAGCTTTCAACCTCTTCAATAATAGTATTACGACCATTTGTTATATCTACAACCGCAAATTGATCTTCTTCACCACCTCTTAAAGATACTAACTTTGATGGCCAGGGCAAAAATTTGTTATGAGTGTGGTAACCATCAGAATTGTACATCAACCTTTCTGTACAAATCTTCTTTAATGAGGGTCCTTTAAAATATAGTGAATCTCTGTCGAGTATTATCGGTAACTCAAAAGCCGCACATTGAATGTGTCCTTCTAAGATCAGAGCATTATCAAAATCGAGAACCAAGTCTTGATATGAGTCATTATTATCATTGTCCAGGAGAACTTCAGAGTGTGCAACATAATGTTGATCTACTGGTGCGTCACTCGCAACAACAAGAGTTAAGGAATCCTTGTTTCTTCTACCAGCCCTTCCACTTTGCTGATGAAAATTGGCTATGGAAAGAGGAAATCCACACATCAGTACCGCATCCAATCCACCAATATCAATACCCAGCTCAAGTGCATTTGTAGCAATAACGGCTTTTAAACTCCCATGAAACATTTCTCTTTCAATTTTTCTTCTATCCTCAGCTGCATAGCCACCTCTGTAAGACATAACTTCTGTGAGTAAATCCTGGCGACCCATCTCTTCAAAAATAATTCTTACCTCCTTCATTAAAAGTTCACATACCCTACGCACAAAACAAAACGCAATAGTACGCACATTTTTTAATACTAATTCGACCAGGATTTTGGCACTTTCTCTGATGAAGCTTTCTCTCCTTCTTTGATGCTGACTCAATATGGGGGGATTCCAAACTACTAAATGTTTAGTGCCTCTAGGAGATCCATCCTCATGTATTAAATGTACATCTTTTATCCCAAACATATTCTGCATATGTTGAACTGGTTGCTTTAAAGTAGCAGAACATGAAATAAATTGCAATGTTTCATTCTCATAAAAGTGCTGACAGAGTCGTAACAACCTACGCATTACCAATGCTACATGAGAACCAAATAATCCTTTGTACACATGTAATTCGTCCACTACAACTAGTTTCAAATTGTATAAAAAATGTCTCCAGTTTGGATGATTTGGTAAAATACTGGTATGAATCATATCAGGATTTGTGAAGATTACCCTAGCATTTTTTCTTATGAACATCCTCTGAGATTGTTCTGTATCACCATCATAAGTAGCCACAACCAAGTCCTTTAACTCCGGTATTTTAGATGTGAGGGTTTCAAAGGCCCTTTTCTGATCCTGTGCTAACGCCTTGGTTGGGAAAATGTACATAAATGATGATTCAGGTTCCCTAAGTAATATATGGATGGCAGATAGTTGGTAAATAAGGGATTTTCCTGAGGATGTTGAAGTAGTAATAATAACGTTTTCTCCATTATGAACTGCATTAAGGGCATCGGCTTGATGTGAATAGAATTGTTTATGTGATAAGGCCTGATATATTTCAGGGGCGATTTCAAATTCTAAGGGCTTATATGTTGCGCTTCTCTCGGGAATTATATGATGCTCCTTTATTTGACTGTTGTACAAATCTGATTTTTCGAGCTGGGCAATCAATGAATCAATAGTTGGTCTAAAAAGACCATTCTCATCATCAATGAGGACTGTTTTGTCTTTGCTCTCCTTAGCCTTCATCATTGCTTCTATAGGGTCCTCAAAATCTTTTTTCCTAGGCATAAAATCTTTTGCCAATCGCTCAAGTTCATTATCAGGATGCAAGTTCTCAGATTTACATCTTTCTAAAAATTTTGAAAGTACCTGTTCAAAAGTTTCTGCTCTTTTGTTGATCATTTTTTTCATTTGATCGGCGTCATAGGTAGGAAGCTTTACCAATGAATTGTTTCCATCGTTATTGAGCCATGAATATCTCATCGTGCCGTCTACAAATTCGAATATCAAAATCTGAGTTGACTTGCCCCCATTGTATTCAGTTTCAATCTCCTTCAGCTCATATATGTCATTATCTTTCTGTTGATATCCACCATTTTTAAAGTCGAAGACCTTCGATTCTGTGTATATCTGGTTTTCGTCAATATATTTGAATAAACAACCCCTTGGAAATAGAGCAACTATTTTTGCAAAATCTAGCTCAGTTATTTCCCTCTTTAATGATGCTTGAATGGGTTTTCGCAGTGTTTCGAACGTAGGTATAACATGCTTTCTGCATAAGAGGAATGTGTACAGCGTATTCAACCTGAAAAAAAACTTCTTGAGCTCGCTAAATTCTTCATGTAATTCAACTTTCACTCTTTTGCAAGTGAAACCCCCCTCTGCCATTGATCATATAGTGTTAAAGTATTAAGATTAAATGGATTTTGACATATTTGCGTTTCTCGAATTTCCCGCCCTTCAATTTCCTTAAAGCGATCGTCCCGAAATTTAATATCTTAAAACTCAGAAAACTGAAGGCTACATCAATCGAGTGATTAAAAAACTATCATTTAACATTTGTCTCAGCTAGCAATGTCATTCTCTTCCGAACAGCTGGTTGCCAGACTGAATGCTTTAGAAGACTCCCAAGAGTCTATTGGCAATGCATCAAAATGGCTCCTATCCCAATACCGAGATGCCCCAAATATTGCAGAGTTTTGGAAAGATTATATGCTGAAGAAGGACATAAATACTAGACGGAAGCTTCTAGCGATATATTTGGTCAATCATGTTGTCCAGCAGGCAAAGGCCAAGAAAATTGGTCAATTTCAAAATGCTTTTGGGAATGTCGTTACTGTGGTTTTAAAAGATGTATATCCAGTTCTACCTCGAGACTTGAAGAAAAAGGTGAAAAGAGTGTGTGATATTTGGAGGGACAGAGCAATATTCTCACCAGAAGTTTTGAAAAGCATGCAAACATGCTTTGCTGCTGAGGAACCAAAATCATCAGGATCGACAATCCCACCAAAATTCAGAACGATGATTGAAGTATTTAATAAATTGGAGAAAATCTCACAAAACACGCATGCCATGAAGCTAAGATTTGACAAAGCATTGGAAGATCTAGATCCCCATAGTGTTGTGTATTCTGAGAATTTTGCAATAGTAGCTAAAATTGGACAGGTGGCGAAGGATACAACCAATCAGTCAATTCAAATACGAGAACAATTCGTAGACGAGCTCGAATCTTTATTGAAAGAAGAAAGGAGTCTGCTAGATGAGGAGAGGAACACTTTAGGAGATATCGAAGTCGCAATGCTCTCGAAGGAAGATGGACATGCAAATCCAAGCACTCAATATGAAGAAGATATTTTACCTACCTACGAAGCTGAAAACGATGAGGACGAAGATGATGATGAAGATGGTGATAGTGATGACAGCAATGATGGAGATCACAAAGAAGGTGGCAATAATGGTATAGAGGATAATGGAAAAGATAATAGGGAAGATAATTCTGGATCGGATGTTGATGTGATTATGCCTAGTAAACGACAAAATGATATATCAGGTGATAACTCTGACTCCAAAAGATTGAAGGGTTCTTTGGAAGACAACAAAACCCAACTTGTAGAGGAGTACGAACCAGAAGCACAATTACCCACTTCAAGCACACCATACCAAGGCGGAAGTGCCGCAGTTACTTCTAATATACAAGATCTCTTGAGTAAGTTAGCAAATTAATCCACAAGATACCATTCCAATATGTAGATGTATATGAACTATGTACTTCGTTTCAAAAATTTAATACCCTCACGTATTGATGAGCTAGGTCACCTATATGATCACTTTTATCCGCATTCAATTGTTCACTGGAGACTTTCACCTCGCTTATATCGATGCCCCTCAAAATATCTTGTATAGCGTTGACTTTTTGACTGAAATCCTCCAGCGATCCATCGTCCTTTGAAGTTAGTTCAATTAGAAGTCCCTTGAAGCCAGTCGATGAAAACATATTAACCGCTCGAACTATCAAATCCGTCGTCTCGAAGGTTTCTCCCCCCTCTCCTCTTATACTCTGGCGCTGAGACCATATATTCGAAAGTTTAGTGGATAGAAGTGTATCAATTGATTCAGGTGTGTCTCCGCAGCATCCATTCGATAAAAGGCCCTCCGGGAGAATATTTAGGTTTGCAGCCGTCACCATACATATATTATTTTTCAACAATACCGTTTTTTTATCAAGGTTGGAAAAGGTTATTGAACACATTAACTTGGGTTCATCAGAAGGTATATTCTTTACTTGATATCTGTATGTCTTGAATTCGACTGTCCACGGTTCTAATATTGACAGCAGTGTGCTTGAAAGGGCATCTTTAAAATCAACCAAAGTTCCCAATGTTGCTCTTTCAGCGAAGATAACACTACAAAACAACGGTCTGTTAGTTGAGTGTCAGATTTAAAAAATGTACGATAAGTTTACATACGCAGTCCTCGTCATATAATACCTTATTCTTCTGAAGAATGACTGTTATTTAGCTTTATATCTTTTGAGTATGTTTTTAATTCTTGGCTTCACTAGTCAGGTCACGTGAGTGATACAATAAAACTATTCATTGATATCTTCGAAATCTATCATACACATTTTATTTACGCTTAATTTTATAATTATAATTATCTTTGGAGGTCAGTTACACATGATTTACCCGTTTTCTTGCAGTGTATCACTGCCCATTTTGTCCCTTTTGAAGCTTCTTTCGACAGGTTATTATATATATTCAAAGCAAAACTTCTTGGCGCAGAATTATTTACTGATCCCAGTATCTTCCTGAGCCATTCATCCTTTTGAGCTAAAGATATTGTTGATATCATTTCTAGGGTCTCGTCTCGGATGCCATCCACTATGATTACAGGGGCAGCCATCAAACTGCTAATGATAGAACTTGAAGCACTTCTTGCAGCATCTTCATAGACCCATTTTTCTCTTTTGCTAGCCTTTTTAGATCTATTGGCAGGGTTTGGAACATATATAACCTTTTGAGCCTGTGGAGCAGATACAGTGTCATCGCCTTCGCCCTCTTGGCTACTACCTGTGCTTACATTGTCATTCCATCTGTTAAAGTCCTCAGTATTCTCTGCAAGAGCAGAGTGATTTTGTATCGTATTGTGCGTATCGTTTTCTTGTTGATACAGATTTAGAAATTCATCAAGATCTAAATCTGTATCGACATCGCTATCCAGCTTTTTGACTCTTAAAGCTTTATATTTTCTTTTGTGGTTCGGTAAAGTATAGGTCTGTTGTTTAATCAAAATTACCCACTCAACGCCATCCCTTTGTGCACCAGAAACGACATCATCCACAGTGTAGCAATTTCTCAAAATGTCTGCCCTAATACCTCTCTTCCAAAGCTGATTCAATATTTCGACTCCCAAAGAATTCAAAATTGAATTAGAAAAGCATGATATTAAAACATCGCAGCGACATGGCTTCCATTCTACAGCCGATCCTTTCAAGAATTTACTTTTTCTCTTCAGTCTTGAACCTTTATTCAGTTTGAAATAGGTTTGAGCAATCCCAAAAATAGTTTCCCAAGCCAAATTGAAGCCCACTGCCCTCTGTGTATTGGACCCCTTCTCTCCAGAAGGTCGCGAGAAATAAGAAATTAATTTATCATATCTTCCACCAGCTGCCACCAAGTTTCTTGTTGATCCATCATCATATATTGCCTGAAACATTATCCCCCCTCTGTAGAAACCACTATTATAATTGCTCAATGGAGCAATTAGAACGTTCCTTGTAACATCTAATGGCTTGAAAAAGTTTATGACCTTTGATATGTGTAATAATGATTCGTCGATTTTACGTAAATAGGGACTGTCAACCATTGTTTTATGCAATCTACGTTTTGCTGCATCGAAATCTAATCTGAAATCAAATAATTCTAAGTCATCAAGCGACGTTGATGATATATTGAGCTGTGATTTTAGCTCCAATTTTATTTCTTTGAATGATTTTCCAAATCCTATCTGGGACAATAAACGTGAAACTAAAGGTCTCTGAGCCTTGTCGATATTAGTATAGTTGAAAACACAGTCCAAAATATCCTCATGATTTATAACAAACAGAGTGTTGGTCTTTTCAAACACAGGAAACACAGTGAGTATCTCATCCACGATCTTCAAACTTTCAGCTTCATAAAATGGAGAGTCGGTAGAAGAGCTTGAAGTAATATCGAAATCAATCTCACCAAACTTTTTTGGCTCTAAACTCGATTTAAAGTGTACAGGAGGACGATAAACATGTTGAAAGCGGAAGTGTTTCGATACACAATGAGGGTTTTTTGACAGATAGCGCGCCATTGGGTAAGTCAAATCATATTGAAGTTGTAAAACTGTACCACCTTGGTCCAGCACTTCGTAAACATTCTGTGTACTATATATGGGTGCCTTAGGGAAAATAATTGGTGGCTCATTGTTTTCAATACCTCCATGCTTTCGGAAAATTTTAACAACCTCTTCGGTCATCTTGGATCTCAAAATTTGTGCAAAAGGTGTTGATGACGATTGGTTGTTATCGTATAATATATCATTCGTTAAACTATATCCCTGACCGAATAGAGTTTGTCTAACTTGTTTTTGCCAAGGTGAAGCAGGATCGGCTAGACTCTTAAGTGCTTCATTAATGATTTCATCTTGGTGTTTAACTGGCAATAATCCGCTGTCGAGTAGCTTTTGAGCACCAAATCTTTTATTAGGATCGTGATCAAGCAGTAATCTGATGATTTTTCTCTCTGTTTTCATCTTCGAAGTAATAAAATCAGATGGAAATTCCACATCAACCAGTCTCAGTTTCTTTAGTATATTAACTCTTTCCATCCCAGTTGAGAAAGGATAAACCATTTCAAAGAATATAATTCCCAAAGAATACATATCAATCTTCTCATTGTATTTTCCGTTTCCATGAAGAACCTCTGTTGCTACATAAAGTGCCGTTCCTATAGCTGAAGTGAGATCGTCTGTACTTCCTGCTTGTGAACTTGAATCATGTCTTAGAAGGTCAAGAGACTTGTGTACATTTTTCGCCAAACCAAAATCTCCAATTTTAACATTTCTTGATTCATCAATGAAAATATTCATTGGCTTTAAGTCTCTATGGATAATTCCCTGGGAGTGAATATAACTTAATGCCTCTAATATTTGGCGAAAAAGCCTCCAATATTCATCGGGTTGTTGATTAATGTTTTCGGTATGGATCAAATCAAATAAAGTACGATTTTCGCAATATTCCATTTGAATAAAGAGAGTGCTCTTATTGTCATTGTTGCATTTATGTTGTACTACGCCTTTCATTTTATTCCGCCTGGTAGAAAGAGTCACAGAAGAGCTGTTACTTTCAGTTACTTCTTCTTCTGTATCACCATCGTCATCAGTTCTCTGTGTTTCAGTCTGACCCGTACTACTATTAGCGAACACTATATCAGGATATCCAGACCCTGAGATAAAATCCCAACCACTGTCATTTACATCGTGATTTCTCAAAAGGCCTGATCTGTTGAATATATCACTGGTTTCTTCTGCTGTTTCGGTGTCCTCTCTATCCTCATCACTTGAATCTAGTTCATCGCTATCGGAAGAGTTAAACACGGATTCATCAATAGTAATGTCTTCTTCAAGCCAAGCTGCATAATACCTTACCACGTAACGGTGATTGAGACTTGCTAGCAGCATTACCTCACTGAGAATGGTGGATAGTTTTCCTTCAGTATGCCTAATTTTTTTGATTGCATAATATCTACTATCTAGGGAATTCCGAGCTTTGACCACTTGTCCAAAGGCACCTTTACCTAAAACAGCAACCTCCTCAAAATCTGATCCGTATCTTGAACGGGTCGCAGGGTTTAAAGATGAAAAACGGGAACCCACATTGAATGATCTGCGTCTCCCACTTGACTGTGAAAGAGTTCTTGACTGTGTACCTAATGAGCCCGAGAAAGACTTCCTTGGAGCATTGCCAGAATGCTCTTGATTTAAACTTAGTTTATTTGGTCCCAGATCAATATTTGTCCTCAAAAATCTCATTGGAAGTAGTTCCAAAGGAGAAAATCTTTTCTTTGGGTCTGCACGAAGCATCCTATCTAATAAGTCGTAGAGTCCATCATCCATATTAACGTCTTCGAGAAAGTCTTGTGGTGTGGAATAGTTGAGGACAGTATCAACTCCATTGATTGTCTGTGCGAAAAGTACGCCTGCTTGCCATATATCAGTCATCCTTTGAGGTTTACTATTTGCGAATTTTATTAATTCAGGGGCAGGCCAAGGGCAGGAGGCTATTTCGACCATGGGACCATGTTTGTTTGGATATCGAGCAATCATGTTAAGAATTGTGTACCCATAAGTGGGATGAAGTAGTCTTGGTATAGTTGTACCAAAATCTGGATCTTTGATTAAAGATACAGTCTGTAACGAAATATTTTTATGAATAATCCCGAATTTGTGCAGCGATTCCAGTCCTTCTAGTATCCTAATCATCCAGACACGGGCTGTTGCCAAATTGACAAACCCTATAGACTGGATGATTTCACCTATTGGGAGTGCTGGACTATACTGAGTTAACAATTTTATGTGCCATACGAATGTTGAATTGTTTCTGCCCAAACGTTCTACTGTGTAAGCATAGAGTCGATTTACATTACTGTGGTCTACTTTAAGCAATAGTTCTAATTCTTTCTCTAGGTTTGAAATTTCTTTTTTGCCGCTACTTGTGTTGAAATAAGAGTTATCTAACTCGATCTCAGTTAATAGATAATAGAAGTTTTCCATCATTTCCGAAGACATCAAGGCCTCTGCTAATGGTGATTCAGGTGAAATATATGGTTTCACCAAGAACTGTTTAGCAAAACAAAACAGCTCTGTCGGCAGATTGATAGGTTTGGGATTTACTACAGCTCTAAATCTGTATAGAGAGTTGTTAGGTAACTTTGCTTTTACTGTCTTTGTGAAAACAATAGCTTCGCCTGAAATGACCCATTCATCTGGTGGCAATAAATTAATCGAAGATTTATGGGTAGAGAATATACTATCATCATCTTGCCTCTTTTCCAACTCTTTCTTCACAATTTCGTCAATTTTTCGCTGTTCATTCAATTTTCTCTTTTCCAGTTCTTGTTGTCTTTCCTCTTCCTCTTTTTGCAACTTTTCTTTACTTTCTTTTATACGTTGGATCCTGTCATCCTCTAATGATTTGTTGTTAGACATATTTTGATACTCATCTAATTTTTCCTGCACCAACGAGGTTATGTCAAAAATATGTTCCTGATTCCTTGCTTCCTTTTGAATTTGAACAAAGCTATTTTTCAAATCCCTAAGTTGACTATCTAGGACATTGTTGATGTTTTTAAAACTGATTTCTGCTGCTGTATAAGGATACAGTGGTGTCATTTCGATATGCAAGGTCAATGAAGACTCGACGGGTTCTTTGCTGGTTGAACTAAGAGAGATTTCAAATATGAATTGTGGTAGTTTATCCCATTTGGATTTCTTTTTCGTCAAATTGACGAAATCATCCATATAGATGGACTCAATTGCTTGCACCTCATTTTCTTGAATTTCATAGTATTGTTCTAAGGTAAGTCTACTTCCTGACATTTATCATATCCAATATAGACTTTTTGTGAAATTGTATATTTCGGAAATAAACTTTCTGTCCAATGCCTACTCCAACAAACCAATATGTCCAATTTATTGCTCTCTTCAGTTTCAATCTTGATCTAAAACAGAGAAATCTGCTACAGGTAAATAAGAAAGGAATTCTTTAGAGAAATGGAACCAAATTAAAGATTGATTTGAAGATACCTGGCTCTCAATAGTGTGTCTTTATTATGTCTTTTTCTTTATCAACTTTACTACGTATTAAGATTATAGCGAAGAAATCAAAGAACTGCGCGGCGTTACCCGCAACTTTAATGATAAGCGTCTACATATAAGGCATTTGGTAAAGTGAAATATACATACTTCGATGAATTCGCCCTACCATCTAGTTATTATATTCGATCACAATGAACAGAATTTCATATTCGAACAATCAACCTTAATTATTATTTGAGAAATTGCCCAGCTTCTAAGCATAGCTTCAACTATCAAAAATTTTAGCAATAGATATACAGTAAATAACATACATCAAACGAACTACGATAAACGGAGCTAGAGGTTTCTAATCAAATGCAGATTAAGGAGCCAAAATGTCTGCTTCGGGGCCCTGTGCTGGAACTGTGTAGCCATCTAAGGTAACATCTGAATCATCAGAGAGTGGTTTGAATGGTAATTCACTATCAATAGGTGGGAAAAATCTTTTGTAAGTAAAATTTGCAACCATGTAACCAAGAGCAGAACCTAAGATGACATCAATAAAGTGATGTCTATAGTCTTGGGTTCTTGACAATGCAATAATGAGCGCTCCGACGAGTGGAACCATTGCAAATAGTTTTCTCCAAATACCAGATTGTGGAGATTCTGTCAATAGTTGACCACATAGCCACAGATACAAGTAGCCAAGACCGGCAAAACTTTCACTGGAATGACCTGAAGGTGTTGTTCTGAATCCATCCAAGAGACGTTCCCTGTTTGTGGTAGTACACACGTCATGCGCATACAATAGTGTATTGATTGGTAGGTCGTGTTTTGGTTTACAACGTGCCAAAAAGTCAGGTCTCAATCTTCCAATCCAATTCTTAATGAAATCTGTGAACAGATTGGTAATAAATACGGATAACATCAATCCTAATATTGAAATATACAGCAGATAATATCTGTGTCTTGGATCGCCAAGCATCGCGACGACTAGCATGATAACAACTAATGGGACTATCATGCTATAAACGAATAGCATAGTATTGCTAACTCTTTGATTCTCTGCATACGGATGTGAAATTGTTAGATCGTTGATATAGAATTGTCTTTCAAAGGGTTGCTGATAATAGATCGGGAAACTGACAACCATAACAATTACTAGAACGATAACGTCCGTAAGTCTCCATTTTGGAGACCACCAAAATGACTGTGATGTACCAGTATTAAGCGTCACTCTGTTCATCCACATTTTAACTTACTTGGAGCCTTTTAATTGAGCTCCTTGTGTTGATTGAAAATTACCAATTGTTGTTTTTATTATGCGATATTAATTTTAAGAGACCGCGTTCGTGGACCCTTAGGGTACGTATCTAGGGGATAGAATTGTAAAAAGTGACCGAAGCAATTCCAGTTCTTATTGCAACGATTATGAAAGCAATTCTTGTTTAATGGCATGTGATGACCAAAGGTCCGGTGCAACCAGTCAATAGAGAAGAAAACAGAAATGCCCCGATTTAAGCAATCACAACTATCATTCTACCCAAAAATGATTCATGGTTATGGCGAAGCCCCCGGGGGTCCCTTATTTTGAAAGAGACTCTATCATACTCTGGTCTCGTGACGAAATACATGACTATTAGTCACTAGTTAGAATTTGTTTCTTCAATTTGACATTTTAATGCTGTACGCAGCCTTTGTCGTTTAGCGTTCGTGTTCTGAAAGTTGTAAACATCATTCTATGAATAATATCTACTTTGAAAGAAAATGAGTTCTTGATGAACCATTCAACCAAATATCTCTGCTGTACTCTGTTGTTGCCCAAATATCAGGGAACATGAGCAGTCCTATTACTCTCGACGTTACGTTATTGCATTTTTGATTACCTCATACAACCTGGGAATTCTTTTGGTCACAAAACCTGAATTAGCAGATTGAATTGTTCGATTATGTAGTAGTTTTTTTTCTCGACTTTGCCGCTCAGCTTAAAAATGCCAGTGACCAAGGAAATCCAGAAAATGCGCTTCAACAACCAATGAGGATGGTGCATATTAAAAGTAAGTGGTAGAAGGTTGTTTTTAGATTCGACTTATATTCTTATTAAGTTCTAAAAAGAGGTCATATCGTACCAAAGCCATCCCTGTCTCTTAGCTGTTGCGTACTTTGTGGAGCTTTGGCGGCTAAAAGCTTGGCGGTTACTGATGTCGAATATATTTAGAGAAGGTTCATTAGTTTTTAAACCACGTTCAAACATATTTTCGAAGTTGAGGGTGAAAGAGCAATCGGAATCACAGTATGAGAGCATAGATGAGAACAATGGCTCTTCTTTTATGAGAATTACATCGATTAAACCTGGACAAAAAGGCGCCGACGCTATTTCAGCAAATACAACCATAATTGGTGATGATAACTACAAACCATTAAATCAGTTTCAATTAGTTTCAAGTACTCCCAAAAATCGTAAGGAGTTTGAGAGGACCAAAAACGGTAGTACTGGAGATGAGCTTGAAATAACAGGAGTACGAGATGTACCAATGGCTAAAGAAATGGATATGAATGATCGAGAAAATTTTGAAGACACCTTTATAACAAAGTTAAAAGGCAAAGATGTTAATACATCCTCAAATGATGTACTTTTGGAGGCCTTCACTAATACACAGAAGATTTGCACCAATTTAAAGCAAGCTTTGCAAAAGCAAGAGGCAGAGAATGCAGAATTAAGAACCCAAATATCAGTTTTCAAAAATGATAGTAAAAAAGTTTTTCAAACATTTAATGAAAATAAAAGGATTCTTAATGATTTGGTAGGGCGATCAAGATTGATGACTGATCAAAGGATTGCTAATGACGAAAAGGTGAATGCAATAAAAGAAAACATCACTGCACTAGGGGAAAAAGTAAAAGAATATAGAAGACTTATTAGTGACTTTAAAGTTGAAATTTCCAATGTTCAGTCATATAAGAATGAAGCGGAAGCTAAAGCGGTTGCTAAGGATCGGGAAATTGAATATTTGAAAAGGGAACTCAACGATTGCTCTGGGAAACTTAGTGAGGAGAGGATGAAAAATACTTCACTTTTGAAGGAGTTGGGTAAATCCAGAGAAGAGATTACAGGAAGTCTCGTTACAGAATTAAAAAACAACAGTGAAGATCTACAATGTAAGTTTTCATCTATTACTGCTGCTATTAACGAGATGCTACATGAAGAAATTAGACAGCAATTAGGGAAGTATAGCGAGAGTTTTCTGAAACGTATTTTTGGTGATATTCAGGAGCTCAGAGAAGCCTGTACATCAGCAATGGAAACAACTTTAGAATCGAAGGCGAAAAAGATTGCAGGACATCTAGCAACAGAACAGAAAAGGGTTTTGAGACAGGTGTTGTCTGAAATAGGGGACAACCTCAAGGAGAGCGTTACTTCTATAAATGATGTGTCATCAAACTCAATTGGTGTGTTAGTTGAGAAGTTTTCAACCTTCAAGGATGAAATGATCACTTCCAATGAATACAAAAACAGAATTGATGAATTACAAATGGAAATATCAGTCATCAAGTTGCAGAAAAATCAAGCGTTAAACACCCTCGAGACAAAACAGGCACAATATGAAGACGCTAATAGAAATTTAAACACTAAAAGGTGTGAAATATCTAGATCCCTGGAAATAGAGGCAATATTACGACAGAAATGTGACAGTATTACCCAGGAATTGGAAAGTAACAAGAAGAAACTTCTCGGTGTAATCGAAGAAAATATCACGATGAAAGCCAATTCCGAAAATAAAATCGCTGCACAAGGGGAGTTATTGAAAGCTTTGCAATCTGAAAATAATACTTTGAAACAAAGAGCTATTCAATCAGATTCAGCAAGAGAACATAACGAGAAAGAAAGTCTCAATAGGATTGGCAAAATTCAAAGTTTAAACGAGAAACTTCAAAAATTAAATGTTGAAATGATCCAAGTTAAAGCTCATGAACTAGAATTAGAAAAACAAAACAGAAATTTGAAAACTTCTATTGATGATGATAACTCAGGATATGCGAAGATCAACGATGAGCTAAACCTGTTACAACAAGAGTTAATTGTTTTAAAGGGCGAAAAGCAAGATATTATGACCGAAAAGCTAGATCAACAAGACAAAATTGATGAATTGAAAGGTATAATAAAAAACCTAAGACAAAAGATAAAAATTGCCGAAGCTAAGAAACCAATTAGTGCAGAAAATCAAAAACAGGCAATTGCCCATTGCAGTAAACCACTGATTTCATCTCTTAAGAGCAAACAAGTAGTAAAAACTGACCTAGCATTATGTCAATTAACACAAATGCCAGCAAATAATGACGAATTTGATCTCCCTTCCTCGCTAAATGACGACCTAGAATTGACAAATCCCTCACCTATAGAAGTAAAAGCAATTAACCTAAAAAAATCTAATCAATCAACCATGAAGCCACCTATTTTATCCAAAAAGAAAATGATCTTGTTGGATGACGATGAGCAAAATAACTTAAAGCATAGATGGAAGAAGAGAAAACGGTAATTAAAAAGTTCATTTTTCATTTCGCGATTCAAGCATCTCTAGTGCATATGGCATTGTTAGCGGCAAAATCCTTTAGCTAGATTACATTTTCATAGTAATTGTTTTACTTTATTAACCACTTCTTTTTCATTCAGTCTGTGAAATACTTTGCATATAGACTGTTTATTCGAACCTTCAATGTGAAGAACTGGTACATCAAAACAGTATTTATCCCACCATTCCTTGTTGTTAGGGTCTTCAATATCGATTTCCGAGTAATTGACCTTCGAATCAAGGTCATCTTTAGCTAGCAATGGTCTAAGACCATTTTTGAAATTATCACACAGTCCACAATTCTTTTTCGAGAACAAAATCAATTGAACTTTCCCTTGTCCTAGAGCACTAGTTGAATGATATACTCTCCTTACATATGTTCTGATTATTATAGAGCTCATTTCTAATGTTTACTATCTTGATTCATTTTTTTTTGTATCAGCGTTTGGTCAGTTGGCAAGGAGTATTGCTCTATATGCGGTATATAAAATAAGGGCTATTAAAAATAATGGAACACTGAAACAAATTCAAGATGTGATTTGATTACAAAAATCGACTTTGAATCTACTAGTCCAAAATATGTCATCTCCAAGCAACGTCACACTTACTAAAGAGGAATTGAAGGATATCGAAAAAACCTTAGTCAACATTGTCAAGGGTGAAGTTAATTATCTTATTAAGAATCGTGCTGGTAACTACATTGACACATTCGATAATAAAGCGAATGACGTAGATTTAGTTACTGAAGTAGACAAGAAAGTTGAGTCAATCATTAGAGACGCGTTAAGCTTTAAATATCCAAATTTTGAATTTATTGGCGAGGAAAGCTACGTCAAGGGTCAATCTCAGTTGGGTTCGGGAACATTTTGGTGTGTTGATCCAATTGATGGCACAACAAATTTTGTACATGGATTTCCTATGAGTTGCTGCTCAATTGCTTTGGTTGAAAATGGATTTCCTGTGGTTGGTGTAGTTTCTAATCCACATTTGGGTCAATTATTTCATGCATCAAAGGGTAATGGAGCATTTCTTAATGATGAACCGATTAAAATCGTCCCTAGAGGCCTAACTTTGCAAAAATCAATGATTGCATTCGAAGCAGGTACAGAACGAACGGAAGGTTTGAAAAGTCATTTCGAAATCAAAATGGCTACTCTAAAAGGCCTTCTAAGCGATAAAGGTGGTTATATTCATGGTGTCAGATGCATGGGGAGTGCGGCTATGAACATGTGCTATGTAGCATTAGGTATTATTGATGCATATTGGGAGTGTGGTGTTAATTCTTGGGATGTGGCTGCTGGTGCTTGTATTTTGAAAGAAACAGGAGGTATCATGGTTGGTGGTATGCCAGGGGATTGGATGATTCCCTTAGATAACCGTTCTTACCTCGCTGTTAGGGGCGGGAGTAACCCTGAGGATCAAAGATGGTTCATTGAGGCCTTTTGGTCTCACGTAAAGGGACAGATAACTTATTAAGAATTCTGCTTTTGTCTTTTATTCGTATTCCAATATTGAGAAACTGTAGTTAGTTAATTACTATGTAGCACTCAGCAAAATGACAATCAGCATCTCTGTGACCAGCGACATAAGATTATGCGTAGCAAATATACCTTTTTGTTTGAAAATTGTGTATCTAGAGTGGTATAATTAACTTGCTACTTTTGTAATGTTAACTTTATCGGTTATCGAATACAAGGTGCATACGCGATACAAAAAGCTTTCAAGCTCAAAAACCATCGCTTGTATCATGCAGTCTCAGAATGTTGAAGAAATGTCTCATATGATGGATACAGAGTATAATAATGAGTCAGAAATAGATCCAAAGACACTTACTGTCGCTAGAAGAATTGTAAGGTTTATACTTGCAAGTATCGAATCACAATCAACAATACTCACCAAGAATAAACTGCAGAATGTCATAAGAGATATTTTACAACAAGAGAATTCACCACGTATACCATTCAATACTTTAGTGGGGCATATAAATGATATTCTTGGGGATGTCTTTGGTTATCAGATGCAACGATTGACTACCAAAGGAGAGAAATTCATTATAGTGAACAAATTGCCCGCGCTAGAATGTCTCAATGGGCTGAATATCGATAAATGTGTTGGATATTTCAATGAATGGCCTACAGTAGATACTTCTGAAGTGTCACATATTGATATTCTTGATGAGACCCTACACAAACAAGATTTAGCATTCAAAGGTCTGCTCAGCGTAATTCTGTGCATCGTTATTTTCTCAAAAAACCATATCCTTCAACAAGAGTTGCTGACTCAGCTACAGTCATTTGGAATTCCAACCGATGGTACAAATATTCCAATTATAAACTGGAACATTGATGAACTATTAAAGACCATGGATAAACGAGAGTATCTGACTCGAATTCAAGATAACTCCGACCTACAAGGTGATACTATTTACTACAGATTAGGCAGAAGAACACAAGTTGAATTTGACCTGAATTCTCTGGTTCAACTTGTCCGTACCGTCATGGGGCTCTCAGATGACCAACATCCATCTCTCAAAGACGACATTATTAGAAACATTGGTGATTCTTATAAAAGCAATGTTCCTCCTGTCTAGGCCAAAAGTGTTTAAAACCAGTGTGCAATCAGGAACTAGCACCTGTTACGTAGTCACCATTTCAAAATCCAGCATTAAACCGTTCTTTTTAGCTTATCGACTAATGAAATTTCACCCAGATTTCTCCTGGCAACTTTTTTTTTCAATTTTTTTTTTTTTGATTTTAAGTGTTCGCTAAACGAGCTGGAACGAATGATGAGTTCACTGTTGGATTTCAGCAAATACACTGATATCTGAAGCTGCAACGTAGTAGGATTGATAGACTTTTACACTTTTCGAATACCTGAATCATTGATCTACAAGGGTCTAAGAGTTTTTTTGGTTTTTAAGCAGTTCTTTGTTAATTGATCTGAGTGTTCTTCATAAATAATACAAGGATGATATTAGGATTGGATAACACTGACTTTGGAGTGTTATGTGCTTTAATATTAGCTGTAGGTATATTCCTTAAAAGAGACACTTTAAAGGAATTGTTCAGCAGCAATGATGATCATATAACCATTAGCGGGGGATCACGAGACATTTTGCAAGTTATTCGTGAACATAACAAAAACTATTTAGTGCTTTATGCCTCTCAGACTGGTACAGCAGAGGACTATGCGAAGAAGTTTGCAAAGGAGTTGGCTGCTAAGTTCTCTTTGAACGTTATGTGTGCAGACATTGAAAAATATGATTTCGACACGTTGAATGAACTGCCAAATGACATTGTAGCCTCTTTCTTTATTAGTACCTATGGTGAGGGTGACTTCCCAGATGGCGCTATTCAATTCGAAGAGTTTTTGCAAAACGTTGATGAAGGGGCTTTGGAAAACTTGAAATATACGCTATTCGGTTTGGGTAACTCTACATATGAATTTTACAATGGTGCTGCTAAGAAGGCTTTGGATAATTTCACTAAAGCAGGATCAACTATTATCGGTAAATTTGGACAGGGTGATGATGGTGCTGGTACCACTGATGAAGATTTCTTGTCATGGAAGTCTGATGTGTTAGAACTATTGAAGGACCAACTACATTTGGATGAACATGAACAGAAGTATATTCCTTCTTTTCAAGTTGAAAAGCTGCCAGAAATTACCGGTAAAGTTTCTTTGGGTGAACCTTCTTTGCAATACTTACCAAGTAATAATCTATCCTTCAACGACGAGGGTATTCAACTAGGACCATTTGATTTACATCAACCATATGTTGCTCCAATTGTCAAGAGTTTTGAACTGTGTAAAGGTAACGAACGTAGCTGTATTCACAGTGAGATTGATGTTTCGGGCTCAAATATGAAATATTCTACCGGTGATCATTTGGGAATTTGGCCATCTAATGCAGATGAGAAGGTAAAGGATTTCCTCGATATCTTCAGCTTGGATGCTAATACAATATTCGATTTGAAACCTCTAGATTCTACTATCAAAGTTCCATTCCCAACCCCAACTACTGTTGGTGCTGCTGTAAGACATTACATGGAGATTACTGGTCCTATCTCTAGACAAACATTTGGTCTTTTTGAACAATTTGCTCCAAATGATAACATTAAAGAAAAAATCAATGAATTGTCTGGCGATAAATCTGCTTTTGCTACCGAAATCCATGCTAAGTATTATAACTTGGCAGATGCCTTGAAGAAACTGTCTGGTGAAACCAAATGGGACAAAGTTCCTTTTGAATTTCTTGTTGAAACAATTCCTCATTTGCAGCCACGTTACTATTCCATTTCCTCATCTTCCCTTTCTGAAAAACAAACTATTCACGTTACCTCTATTGTTGAAGACTTCCCAAATCCTGAAGGCGGTAAGCAAGTTGTTGGTGTTACCACAAACTTGCTGAAGAACATTGAGCATGCCTTCAATGGTAAGGATACCTCAGATCTCCCTGTTCACTACGATTTGAACGGACCTCGTGATCTCTTGCAAAAGTTCAAGATTCCCGTTCATGTTCGTCGTTCCACCTTTAAATTGCCATCTAACCCTGCAACACCTGTAATTATGGTTGGCCCTGGTACTGGTGTCGCACCATTCCGTGGTTTCATTAGAGAACGTGTTAAGTTTGTTGAATCCCAACCAAATGTCAAGCTAGGTAAACATTTATTGTTCTATGGATCCCGTAATACTGATGATTTCTTGTACCAAGAAGAATGGCCGGAATACTCTAAAAAGATGGATGGTTCATTTGAAATGATTGTTTGTCACTCAAGATTACCAAATCAAAAGAAAGTATATGTGCAAGATAAAGTTATAGAACGTGAGACTGAGATTTTAGATTTGATTAACAATGGTGCTTTTATTTACGTTTGTGGTGATGCTAAGGGTATGGCACAAGGTGTTAGTGCAGCTTTGGTTGATATTCTAAGTCGTGGGAAGTCTATTACAAAGGAAGAATCTTCAGAAATGATCAAGATGCTGAAGACATCCGGTAGATATCAAGAGGATGTCTGGTAATTTGCATCTAGCTTAGACATTGTTATATTGCCATCTAATTTATAAAACCAAGGAAGAGGTCGTTCAGACACCACGAATGCTGATTCATCTGATCATTTCTTTCTGTACGCTTTATAAATTGAATATTCATATATGAAAATTTGCTTATATACTATTTCTCTTTGTTTTCTACAGAAATGCTCTCACGGAGATAAAATGTGGATAGGGCCTTGGGGCGTAAATGAGATGTTCAATCGAATATCGAGAAACATACGCACTTCACACTCAGGTTGTTGAATATATCATGTTTTATTCGAGACGAATATTTAGCAATGATTTAGCTTTTAGATCAATTGTTAGTAATAGAAGGTTGCACACCAGAATTGGATTACTTTCAAAGGAATACGTTCAACCTAAAAATGAACTGAAGATCAAAACAGGAAAGCCACCGAGGAGTTTGCAGGACTCAGCTCGTTATTTAAGAAGAACATCAGTTCCAAATTTCAGATATGCAAACTTGACTGGGAAGAATGCAGTAGAGGAGATACTAGTCAACCGTTTTAAGGTAATGCCATGTACTACAGTTACCACTGGTGAGAAATATGATCTGGAAAAATGTATTAAGCTTCTCACACTCAAAGGTTTGCAGCCAGTTAGTTTGATTCCTGATGAGGTCATCATGTTTAAATATCAATGTGACGGTTATCGCGGAGATGTGATGATACTGGCTCAGAATGCATCTGTTACATGCTGGGGTTTTGATGAAGCATTCGTTAATGAGAATATCTTGAAATTGGTCGAGAGTGCTCGAGTGAATCCTCTGCCCAAAAATCTTTTCGAAAGTGAGGATATGGATTACGTTGAGATATGTAATGAAAACGAGTTTCAAAGGATCCAAGCTGACTTATCAAAACTACCCAGCGGCTCTAACAATATTTTCGACATTTCAGAGTCTAGTTCCTTAGTTGGAGATTTAATTGTGGTTAACTCATATGATAAGGATGCAGGGCTACTTGATAAAGTTGCATTTTCCAGTGGTTTGGCGAGAAGCACTAAACTGGCTGTTCTCGAAGGTTCAATGGAAGACCATGTATCTAAAACCAGAATAATAACAGAAAAGATTTCAAGGGGAGTTAAATTAAACTTAAATGAGAGCGACGCACTGAAATCAATTGGGAGATTGTTCCTAATTAGAGGAAATTTGAATTTATATTCAGAGCTAATTGAGACACCTGATCTCTATTGGAGTGAGCCTCGATTGGAAAAGATTTTTAAAGAGACATCAAAATATTTGGATATCGCACCAAGAATCAGTATACTGAATACTAAATTAGATTATTTAACTGATGAATGTCGTGCAATTATGGGAGTATTAAATGAAAGAAAAGGTACATTTTTGGAATGGATTATTATCTATTTGATTACGTTGGAAATTTGTTTTGAAATATATCATTTTTATGAACGTTATTGGCTGGATCGTAAGGTAAGAGCACATGTTTGATTCTACTTCTGCTGTATATAGAATTCAGAATTTATAAATTGAATATTATTAGGATCAATTTCTTCTTAGAGGATGGCTAATATCAATAGTAATTCCATGGACATCATTTCTAGTTACTGTCACCCCAGATAAATCATCGACGACATAATCGGCACCCGCATTAAAAAGTACTTCTTTGGGATATGTGGTGGTTATACCCACGACTGTTGAGCCAATTGTCTTACCTGCCAAAATACCGACAGGAGCATCTTCAAAAACTACAGTTTTGGCCCTTTTAGAATCAAGATGGTGAATTTTACACAATTCTTCTCTTGCTTTAGAATATCCTTCTGGATCAGGTTTTCCCTTTTTAACATCGAAAGCTGTGATGAAAACTGTAGGCTTTCCAACCCTCTTAAGGAGTGTCTCGAACCATGAGAATGCCAGGTATGGAGATCCGGATGTTACAATGGCCCATTTACGATCGGCAATTTTCCTGTTGTCCTGAGGATTCAAATCCAAGTTTAGAAGCAGACTTTCAGCTCCTGGAACCAATTTGACTGTCTCAAGATAATCTCTCCCCATGGATAATTCAAATTCTTTCACTGCTTTGCCATTTGTGTTATCTAGCAAAGGGAAGAATTTCTTGAACATTTCCTCACTCCTTGAACCATGGGAATGCTTAAATAGTTCGATTGGATCAACATTATGGGTAGCACATAGCTTTCTCCAGGCACTTTCGGCAGCAAACGTTGTGTTGATAATAGTGCCATCTAAATCGAACAGGCAAAGATCTACATCAAAGGAAGGCATATCGGATTATTTTCGGTATTCTATTTCTGAATCAATGGTTCAATTGACGTCTTAGGATACAAGGGTAGCGGAAAATAAGATTCTATACTAATCAAATGTAAAGAAGTCATTTAAATATTTTAATCTCAAATTGGGTGCCCGTTACGTGATCTAAAAGGAGAACTTAATGATGTGGTCTTTCGGAGCAGGCATTCCCATGACAGATCAAATTGAAAAACTTCAAAGAAATAAAATTTGTTCAAATGCCAAAATGGCGTCGATGTTTAGGTCATTTTGGTCTACAGGTTGCAACTATTTCAAATTCTTAAATATAATGTATGTGAAGGAAGATCATAATGAAAAGGAACTCCTGCCATGCTAACACTATCTGCGCTGTCAATTTCTTGAAAGAAAGTTGTCTTTTGTTAGAAGTCATCTAATCCCTGCATGATACTAATTTTGAAAGTATTTAAATGATTACCCCCGATTTAAGAAGCGTTTTAGTCTCTTGAAGTAATTGATAACTTTTGTTTTTACCAGTCTGTTGAGGCGTCAGTGTTTAGAAGGTTTGTGGCAGAAATAAGTGTCAGTAATTGAAAAAGATGATGGATTGATAAATGATCAAAATGATACTCTGAGTAAAACGTTTGAACACTAGAAACTATATTGCCTGGTAGTTTTTCGGAATCAGAGATTGGATGGGCGTCATAAAATGATTCTTCCACTTAATCCGAGGACAAATGATATTGGTCAACAGGCCGAAGATAGCTACAGTAAGAGTTTGGATAGAGAAGATAAGCAGGATCAGTGGGCCTTGCTGTTAGAGAGTTTACAGTTTTTTTTGGTTGGATCGTTATTTGTATTTATTTTGGAAGGTCTTTGTGCTGCTATATTGTTGTATGTCAGGAATCGAAGGTTCGTACAGAATAAAGATTATTCTTGTAACAGTAGCTTAGGGGGGCTATCCTCACCAAGCTTTGATAACAGAAATTTATATCCTATACTTAATTTGGCGGGTGAGAATAAAATAACATATATTAAGCGTCTGGACTCTGAACAGTTCATGGAAATTGAATACAATGCGAATAGGAAAGAAAGGTCTGAAATCCGAATAAAGTATTCTATGGCGGAGCTTCTAATGCTCAGGGATATTACAGATCTTAGTAAAGTTCACACACATAGTGATTTCTCAAGGATTATCAAGGGGAATTATAATGAAAAAGGAAAAGAAGGTCAATGCATCAAATTATTGAAATAGATCTATCTATGCATATTTATGGTACAATTCCCTTTGATTAGGGGGCTTTATTCACTGTTCATAAATCATTAAGTCAGACGACTGTTCTCAGAACTTAGTAATGCAGCATATATATTCCTTTTCTTCTCATCTACCTTTAGTTCAGCAAGAATGTGGTCTGTAATACGTTCAGTGATTGTGAATGCTTTGTGGCAATTTTCCATTAATGAAAGAGCGTCCATTGGTAAGCCACCAGCCTTAGAAACCTGGACAACTTCACGATTCTTATTTAGAGTAACTGTTAATGTACCATCTCTAAGTAATTCCTCTTTCAACGTGGCATCAATTATTGCAATCTCAGCATTGGAATCACCCTTGATGTTTTCTTCCGTGTCCTGCGGATTGAAAAACGAAAAGGTAACACATATTGGAATGTGCAAGATTCCCAAAGAAACTGGTTCTCTTTCGTCAACTGGATGCACAGTTACTCTGTCACCCAATACTGTGATATCTGGTTTCTTGAAATGAAGGAGGGCTGTCATCACTGCAATACATGACGCGTCTATAAATCCACCATCACAGTCCAGAAAATGAACATCTGCCCTGATTGCCCAGCACTTACTACCTGCTACTATACAAAGCCCTTCAATATCTAATGCACCAGACCTTCTAACCGCCTTCTCAATAATCCTTGCACAAAGTACCTCATCATCACCAGTGTTGTTACCGTTTTCAAACTGAGGTCCAGCCATTGGTGAAGTTTCCGTTGAAATAATGAATAACCCCTCGAATGGTCTATCTTCATATGGTTGCGTGATTGAGCAGCTAATCCTACATTGTACTTTAGTGCCTCCCATTATCACAGTAACATCACCATATTCCTTACCAAAAGTGATTTCAACATCTCTGAATTGATCAAAGGATCTTCCATCGAGTCTATGGTCTTGTCTCAATGCCTCCAGGATAAATTTGGATTCTGACAAAGATATTTCGATGTCTTTAGCCATTGTATTAGTAGATTAATAGGGTAAAAACCGTAGTATGGCGTGTTCTAACCGATGTACTATCTTGAAGAATTGTTTTCTATATTAGCTTTTCATTTATTTTTCAAAATGCGATGATGTTCGTTCCTGATGATTTTTGTGGTGGTAGTAAAGGTGAATTGTGGGAGAGACATACATGATGGAATGTCACCATTGAGTCTATTTCTTGGTACTCTTGAAGAATCCATCAATTGAGCCTTTGCCTGATTTCACTTTTGTAATTTTTGCCGTTGCTGTGGTCTTTTTCACGACCTTTTGGGGGGCTTTTTTGGATGAAGTTGTTGACAACCCAACAGTCATTGCAGCTCTTAGTTGTAATTCTTGCTGCTTATCCAGGCCATTCTTCAGTTTTTGATGTTCATTATATATCCTGAACGCTTTTTCAATATCCAATTGAACATCATCTTCAATATTAGCTCGGGGAGAGTACGCAACAAGCTTCTTGTACGCTACTTTAGGAATAAGCGAAATCAACAAATTAACACTCATAATAATTCGTAACGATTCAAAAACTTCTGGTGGGAGATTAGTGGGTAATGGTAGGCTTTTAGGAAAGTTTTTAGCTATTTTTTCGATTTTTTGAAGGAGATATTTAATAGCCTTTTCAGTAGACAGTCTATAATAAATTTCGCCAACCTCTTCTATCTGCTCTGCTATATTTGATAATGACCTTTCTAACAGTATTAATGGAACCTTTGACCATTCGGTATCATGTGTATCAATCAATAGATCATGGAAGTCCCGTGCTGTCAAACACTGGGGCTCTTCAACACGACCATTTGGTATGTCTACACCGGTAGAATCCTTTGTATACTCTTGCTCTTCCGTTGCAATGCTGTCTTTATAGAAAACTCCAATGAGATTGAACGTTAAATCGTATTTTGTGGTAAACTCAAAGGTACCAGACTCAATTATGTGGCCATCACTTCTATCACTCTGGTTCGTTAAGAAGATTGACTTCAAAGGCAAATTGTCAGCGGTAAAATGATACTTCTCAGTAGCCAAGTCAGATTTGGTGCTGTATGAGCAACCATTGCTGAAATCATGAGACCTTAGCTCATATAATTGTTCATTTAAGCCCTGTAAAAGTTTAACGCGTTTTTTTGATTGATTGTTGGATGGATGAGGTAATGTGAAAATTGTAATCGGATCAATAGTACAATCCAGTTCGGATGGTAGAGCCACAATTGATGATATATTAGTTTTCTCGACTGTCATAATAAGCCTTTTGGATGTATCTTTGTGTTTGTGCTTGCTTTTCTTCAAATATTATTGGAATATTTGAGGGAAGAATTTTAATCATCGCGTTGAGAGTAGATGACAATAAGGAATTACATTATCAAGAGATCTACTAGTACAAGTCACACTCAATATTGTGTAAATTTTTAGAGTTACTTTGATGATCTCTTGAGAGTATGATCTTTAAATATACAAGGATATTGGGATACGCGATAGTATAAGATAGAACGGTATCACAATATTCTTTCATTCTATAATGTGGCACCGGTGCCGTTTTATATAGACCTAGTTGTAGGTCTTGATGTGGAACGAAGCAATTTAAAGATGACATCTACCTCCCCATATCGTTTTTCTTGGTTACTCGTTTAATAGATTCTTCAGGTCTTCTGATTAATAAAAGGTGAATAGGCGAAAATCATCGAACCTTCGAAACACAAACGTCTCTAAAAAAAGATATCGATAACCAGCTGTAGGAGCCACAGAATATGGATTTCTTCTACTGGTTCAAACTACTTCTAACTATCTCAGTTGCAACAGTTGGGGCCAATTGGTTTTTCAACATATTATATATCAATAGAAAAAAAGACTTTACGTCAGTTGCTCACAATCAACAGGCTAATGTTGCAAGTGTTCGAAAACAGAATGAGACTGCTTACTACAGAAACTTTTTGGTTCCTTTGGGGTTTCCATTGATTACAGGATTAAGTTTGTCTCTTAAGTATAAAATAAGAAATGGAAATTTTGGAGATGTATGGAAGGCTATCATGGAATTATCCAAGGATAATACAATTACATTTTCTGATGACACCAAAAAGTATACTCTGGGCGAGATTAATGGTATGGCTACTCATGTTCTAGACGCTAATAGACTAAAAGATTATAAAAGCGTTGGTATTGCGGTGCCCCAATCAACTCAATCAGGTTTTGTAATGTCACTTGTGGCAATGGTGGGCTCAATTAAATATTCTTTGAAGCCTCATTTTTTAGCAAGTATACCACGTCAAAGAGTTAATGATATGGATGTTTTAGTGATTGATTCATGGAAATCGTACCAAAGATTGTCTGGTAGTGAAAAATGGTACAAACTCATAATTGTATGTGGTGACATAACTGATGAAACGATATTACCTCCAAATGTTAAAGCTTGGAACAAAATAATAAAGGGATATTCAGAAACTGAGTCTTTTGATTATGTGCCGCCGGAGGACAATTCAGATGATTCAAAAGTCTTCGCCTTTACCACATCTGCCTGGAATGCAACAACAAGTTTTACGCAAGGCTGTTTGGTAAGTGGAATAGCTTCTTTTGTTCAAGGATTCCCATCTGGTCATGAGTTGTCAGCAGCGGATTCATTGCTCATTGCAGGAGAATTGGGAAAAGCGGATCTAAGCATTCACTTTTGGCATAAAGCATTGGCAGTACTTCTTCATGGTGGCTCTATATCATTTGTTGAAAAAACTACTAGTTTACTCAAGAAATTAAATGGTATTACCCTTTTGTTTTGCGAACCTCAATTCCTCGCAAAACTCCTTGATGAAGTAAATTTTCCGAGGGCCACGATTTTACAAAGATTTAAGCTTGCATGGGCGACTACTCTTCTAAGTGAAGGTGTATTCTCAACTAGCGGACAGTCATCTCTCACTTCCTTGGATAGGCTAAGATGTGTTTTTATATCAGTCCACATTGAGAATACGCAACTTGTGTCATCTTTCCCAAAAAAGATTCCAAAGAGACAATCGACACTAAATTCTCTATCCCGAAAACTACTTGTAAGCGAAAATCTAAACCGCATAAGAGCACAGCTTGGTGCAAGAGTCGTCGTCGAATTGTACTGCCCGTTTGTAGTAATGGGCCCATTATTTCAGACCAATTTCTATGACTACAGGGTCTTGCCAAAATCTGTTGATTCCAATTTCTTATGCTGTGGGGCTATTTCGACAAACTTGGAAGGTAAATTGGTCCGAACTGAGGAGAATTCAGACTTGGATATAGAAAAGAGGCAGGGTATGCTTTGTATTCGTGGATTTACTATCGGGAAGCCAGTTGACAATCACCGTCTTGAAGCCGCAATGAACCTCTCAGGCAAATTTGGTGGCGGTGAAGGTTGGATGCCAATGGTTGGGATATTCGGGCTTTTTGGGAAGGACGGTTGTCTATACATCTATGAATAATCTTTCCAATTTTTATTTATTTTAAATGGTTTATAATCCAATAAAGATCAGTCATATGATAAATGGCCATCGACCGATTTCCACAGTTCCTTTATGTATGTTTCTTGTTCATTCTGATTAGTACCTATTGTGCCTCTAACAATGAGATATGACCTGTTATCGATATCGATATCCCACTCTCCAGGGTTCGCACCAACCAGACGACCACCTGTTTCGTTAACTATACAAACACCGGCGGCAACATCCCAGCTGTAACAACCACCATCCCAGTAACTATCTAAATATCCAAGTGCTATATAAGCAAGGGACATCGCTGAAGATCCGAGATTTCTGAAACCATGAACGAATCCGCCATCGCAAGATAATAATTTTTCAAATGTGGCCATCTTTGTTTTGAAGTTGTTACCTTCTCTTGCTGAACCTGGTTGTAGAGCAACAATTGATTTATTCAATATCAATGGGCCCATTGATTCAATTTTTGTCTTATAATCGAAGTCTCCCCCATTGACTCTAACTCCTGACCCTTTTGATGCAGACAATAGTAAATTAAGATGAGGGTTGTAGATTACACCAACAACTGGGACCATGTCAATGCATAATGCTAAAGAAGTACATGAGAATGGAAAGTCATGAACAAAATTTGTAGTACCGTCGATAGGATCAACACAAAAAAATACCTTGTCCTTTGGTTTTCCATCTCCTTTCACGTAACTTTCCTCCCCAACGAATCCAAAATCGGGATACTTTTTTTGTAGTTCCTCCTTAATTATCGACTCTACCTGTTTATCAATTTTAGTAACAATATCTACAGCTCTTGAACCTGTTTTCAAATCATAATTATGCTGAGTACCAGATTTACTCTTAATTAGGCTGCCAACTTTGTTCAGGGCCAAGTCACAAAGAAAACGTTCAATTGATACCAGATCTAGATCCATTATTAACTATAAATGGTTACTTATTATGCCCTTTCGAAATTGGTTTGATTGCTCTGTTATGGCAGTCTCTTGATTTGAAGATTGATCTCTTCACCAGCTGCAACAGAAGCTCATCAAGTGAAGTCGACCACGCGCTACCAGTCTAATTACATCAACAATAATAAAAAGGAAAAATAAAATTAAATGAAAATAAAATGATAAAAAGCCATTTACTCAGATTTTTCTTGATTTATTCATTATGTTGTTTAAATTTGGCTATTTCTGTATAGTATATACAATTTGAAAAGGGCTAATTTTCTGATAGACAACTAAAGATCCCTAGATGTTCTTTTGAAACAATACTCTTATTTCAGAACTAATTAAAGTATCCATTGTCCTTCAAGTACTTGTTAACAATTTCACGATCTCTGTTGATCCATTGAGCCTTTGATGTGATAGTATCCAAAGATTGAGCCAAACTTTGGTCGAATCCCTTGGTTGATTTACCTTCAAAGAACTTTTTAATTTCATCAACGGATTTCAAAGAGGTGAAACCAGACGTGCCAATGACAACAACAGATCCTAACATAGACAATCCAGGAGGTAATCTCTTGACAATCTCGTCCCAATTGGTTTGTACCCATTTCCACAATGCTTCGATACCTTCTCTGTGAACCCTCATACCTTGCATTGGAATGTAAATATCTTGATTCAAAACAGTGCCATCAAATAAGTAGCCTAGAGTCCTTTCTAATAATTCGTTTTCTTTGAATCTACCCAAGGTCCTTAATGCGGCTAATTTTTCATCATTAGAAACAGGGTTTTTATAAATATTGAAAATCTTTTCATAATTTTCAACACCACCCTTTCTAGCAACAACGTTGAAGACAATTGGTTTAATCAAAGCAGGAATTGCTTTTTTGTCACCAGAAATATATTTCTCAAACATATCCAAAGCAACCTTTTCAATCTCAGGATCCTTAGCACCCGCGGCAGTACCAAACATGGTGACCTTTAAACGTTGAGTGGCGAAAGAATCAGATTTCTTGAATTCCCAACCTAGGGAGTGAGCTTTCTTTGAGACCAATTGTCTTGTAAAGTTATCTAACGCATCTTTTACTTCTTGAGGTTCAAAACTCCAAGTGGACTTCAATGAAGAAATACTGTTAACAATTTGATCCCAAACAACGAATGAGTCTTCTTTGTTCCATTTCGAAATCAATTTCAAGAAGTTAGTTGTTGAAGTATAACCAGAAGCTGAGAGGGCTTTCACATCTGCGACCAAACCAGTACGATCTTCAACACTCAATAAATCAGATTGTTCAGCAAATTTGGCCCATCTATCATCAGAATAGGATGTGATGTAAATACCTGATTGAGCACCATTAACTTTGAAAAAGCTTGGATCCTTTAATTCGATTGTCTTTTCTCTTTCATCAAGAACTAATGAGCTATCAATACCATCTTTGGTTGCCAATGCCAAAAACACTGGATATAGCGTCTTGTCTTCGTCTTTTTTAACATCTCCGGTTGATAAGTAACGGTTTTGCTTAAAGGTAATTTTGTTTCCGTTTTCATCAACTGTAATAACTGGATAACCAACTTTCTTAGTCCAAATATCCATAACTTTACGAACATCTTTCCCAGAAGCTTTTGCTAATGAATCCCAAAGATCTTCTGTCTTCGCATTACCATATTTAAATTTATTCAGGTACTCTGAAATACCCTTAATGAATACGTCTTCTCCAAGCCATTTGGAAATCATTCTTAATAGTGAGGCACCTTTAGAATATGAAATTGCATCAAAAATTTGATTAATCTCATCAGCCCTTTTAACTGGTACCTCAATAGGATGTGATGACCTTAGAGAGTCCAATGCTAATGCGTGTTGTAAAGTATCGGTAACATATTGTTCCCAAACTTTCCATTCTGGCTGGAAAGCATTACACGAATACCATGACATCCAAGTTGCAAACCCTTCATTTAACCATAAACCTTCCCACCAATCCATAGTAACCAAATTACCGAACCATTGATGGGCCAATTCATGTTGAACGACTTCTGCAACTCTTTGAATACGATCTAGTGTTGAATTCTCTTCATCCAATAATAGATCAACGACTCTGTAAGTAACAAGACCCCAATTTTCCATAGCACCTGCTGAAAATTCGTGAACAGCAACATTGTCCATCTTTGGTAAAGGATATTTGATACCAAATGATTTTTCAAAAAATGCTAATGTCTTTGCAGTTAAATCGGCTGCATATTGACCATGTTTCTCATTACCTGGTGTAGCATAAACTCTGACTGGTATACGGAAATCTTTGTTCTCGACATATTTCAACTCAGCTACAATGAATGCAACCAAGTATGTTGACATTTTTGGTGTAGTATTGAATTTTGTGAATTTTTTACCGGTCTTGACAGTTTCAGATTTAACATCCATATTAGATAAATGAGTTAAAGAAGGTTCTGAAACTAAGGTAACATCAAAAGTGGCCTTCAAGTTTGGTTCATCGAAACATGGGAAGGCCCTTCTTGCATCCGTCGGTTCCATTTGGGTTGTAGCCATATATTTGGTCTTTCCAGTTAACTTGTCTTCATACTTAGCTCTGTAAAATCCAGCCATGTTGTCATTTAGAGTACCAACAAAGTCAATTTCTAATGTAACTTGCTCCTTTACAAAAGTTTCTTCAGAAAATTTGAATGTAACAATTTGATTATCCTTGTCGAATTTGATATCACTAGCGTCTACGTTCCCAATTTTTGCAGAAAGAATATCGATGTCAATTGTATTCAATTGAATTGTGTTGACGTTCTTATCATTGACTTTTAGATCAATTTTGACACTTCCCTCATACTTGAATGTTTCAAAATTTGGTTCGACTTGAAGATCGTAATGCAATGGCGTCACATTGGTTGGTAAAACTTCACGCTTTTCAGATGGAGATGCACTGGACATAATTAATATTATTGAGCCTAAGTTGTTAGTTTACTAAAGAACAATGAAATACAACACCTCTGGATCCCTCCAATTGAGACAATAAGCTTCCTTGATGTTCTTCTATGGTTCTTTACTCTCTCTTTTGAATCTTTCTGACACAAAAATGCGAACCTTTTTTTTGCCACCTTTTATATCTCGGCGGGAAGAAAGCTCCCTTGATTTGAGGGCTGTGCGGGTAACAAAAGGTGGGATATGATTATTGACACTTACTGTGATAATATGCTGAATAGCGCGATTAAAACCCTAATCAGCTTCATATTAGTTAGCCGTTGATAGCGGTTTTTATTTGATGCTTTCAATGGTTCTTTTATTTGATGTTGCGAGCACAATTTAAGATGTTTGGAAGAACGGATGTCCGTTGGCGCCAATTGAGCAATCACTGTATTGGGTATGAGGTATTGACTTATGACACAAAGGTTAGTATACATACAATTTTTTGGCTGCCATAGCCTGGCATTTGCGACACGATTGTTTGAAATATGATCTTGAAGGTAAAACATTGGACATAGAGAGACGACTGGCACCATCACGTAGCGTAAGGCTTGATTTGCTATTATTCGAGTAGCTATGGAACAAAGAGTACCCTGATCTTTTGGATAATTGCCCTATAGACGTTAAAGGGCGTCTGGAAAATGTGAATGCGGTTCTAGTACAGCTCTTGGTGAGCAAACTGCTTATCATTGCTGATGCTTCACTTAGAGACTTCCTAAAGGTTCAGAATGATGATTCTTTCTAGCTATAAACGCGGGAAACTTAAACCTTTTGGTTGTCAACTTTGTCTTCTTGAGAGTACGTTGTTCATTTAGATAGCTTTTTCGACAGACTTTTTCAAGCACATTGGAAAACATGCTCCGAAACATATTGAAATAAACATATTAAGACACAATAAACTATCAAAAATTGAGAAGAAAGTAAAAACAATAATCGGACTCTCTTTATTTACTTCATGAATTCTAACATTGTACTGTTAAAATTAAACTCTGTCATCTGGCTAATTGTATGGATCCTGTTTGCAAGACGATTTTAGAAATAAGTTTGGTCGCCCACAGTCTTGATTAATGTTGTCCTTTAAACAGAATAAAAATTTCTACCGAGCTGTTTCACTACTTTTGAGACTAATACTGAAAGGTGAGGAGTATTTTCTTGCTACTTGAATTTGATCTATTTCTTCAAATAGACGCTCGTCTAAGAATTGTCAGAACTTCGATAGAATTGCTTCCAGAAGAAATAAGCGAAGCTCTTCTTAAGACAACTCCCCAATTTATGTAAAGTCCAGTTGAGTATATTTCATGAGGCATTAAACAAGAAATCAACCTCTACGTGTGTTTATTGGTTGTTTCTGAGGGGAATAAAGGAGCATGTCGCCCTGTTCAAGATATTATAATATGAAATTCATCTTCGCCGACCATTAACACAATCTTCGAGCTGGTCTGTTATCGCATTGGAGGATTCCGTTTTAAAAAATCAATCATACCAATTTTGACTAAAAGATACAGATACTGCACGAGTCATGCCAAATGTTTCCCACTACATGTGCTCATGGGTAAGTGGTTTGTTACCATGAACCGCACATTCCATTTAACCGTAAAAATCTCATCACGACCTGTTTTCTATAACAAATCATCCTCACGGCGTGAACCTCAGTTTTGCATTACCAAGAGTCGCGAAGAACAGGTCTGGTCAAATCTGTTTATCAAAGGTCGCCTTAAGAAATCTCTTGTAAGCACTTCTTTGCTTGTATCTTTTTGATTTCGACCAAGAGTATCCAATCTAGGCTAGGCACGCAAAGCCACAGATGTGGTCCTTACCAATGGTTACAAACACATTATATACTATACATTGCTAAAACAAATCTATTAGGATGAAAACAATGCTTAAACGGTACCTTGGAAGGTCTGGTATCAATATCAGTTTTTGTGACCTATTAAGAAGAAGATGCTTTCATCTCCCAATGGCCCTCTTTTGCATAAGCGTGGCATGAATATAGATTATTTTGATCTGAAAATTACGTATTCTCTCACATTATAAGGCCTTTTTCACACACCTATGCAAAGAATAAAAATGAAAAATTTTTTATTATATAAAGTCCGAGTTAAGAGTTCCATTCAGGGTTAAGAATATACAAAAGCAATTGAATCAAACTCGACAACAATGACTGTTACAGTGCCAAAGTTACTATTCTTGCACGGATTTTTGCAAAACGCAAAGGTCTTCTCTGAGAAATCGAGCGGTATCAGAAAACTACTGAAGAAGTCTAATGTTGAATGTGACTACCTAGATGGTCCTGTTATTCTAGATAGAAAGGATCTTCCATTCGAAATGGATGACGATAAATGGCAACAAGCTCTTGATGCTCAAGTCAACAAAGCTTGGTTCTACCACAGCAACATCTCGTCAGAGCTTGATCTCACTGATTCAATCAAGTATGTGAGCGATTATATCAAGGAAAACGGGCCATATGATGGTATTGTTGGGTTTTCTCAAGGTGCCGCATTAGCATCTATCTTGACCAATAAGATCACCGAATTAGTACCAGGTCATCCTGAGTTCAAATTAAGTGTTTTAATCTCCAGTTATTCATTCACTGAACCTGACCCATCGAACCCTGGTCAATTGAGAATTACTGAAAAATTCAAGGACAGTTTCACACCTAAGGCTGACAGCAAGACGAAGGTCATCTTTATCTATGGTGAATCTGATCAAGCAGTTCCAGCTGTTAGAGCAAAATACTTGGCGCAAATTTACAAAGATGCCTGGACTCAAGATCCTGAACAAGTTCAGGAATTTGCACACCCTGGTGGCCATATGGTTCCAAACAAGAAAGATATAATCAGACCAATTGTTGAACAAATTAACAGTACCTTGAATCCATGAATATCTGAATATTTACGATGTGTTTTTTTGGCATATTGTTTCCGTTATTTTTTCATATTCTTTCAAGTGTCATCCATTTTCCCGGGTGCCGACAAAACACAGCTTGTGTTTTTTGTATATAAAAATCTGGAGTGAACAGTTAGAATGAATATAGATAAAGATATAGATTGTAATTTTAGCGGGAGTGCTTTGCATCAGAAATTGTTCGTATCTTTCACTTCAAAACGCCACAACGAAGAGAAAGATATTGTTTTGTTTTAAGAGTGGTGTAGGCATTAAGAAACATATCAACTGGTGAAGATCTATGGCAGCTTTAGAATACGAATTACTTCGAGATGAAGGGCAGAGTAGTACAGAATACCCAGTGAGAGTGGAACAGAAAGGTTGGAAGGGAAACAAGGTCATAAGTGTGCTTCGTAAATATGCACAATTCGTTGGACCGGGGCTTATGGTGAGCGTTTCTTACATGGACCCCGGTAATTACAGCACAGCGGTGGCTGCTGGATCTGCTCATCGCTACAAATTATTGTTCAGTGTTTTGGTTTCTAACTTCATGGCAGGATTCTGGCAATGTTTGTGTGCAAAACTTGGTGCTGTAACGGGGCTGGATTTGGCCCAAAATTGTAGGGTTCATTTACCACATGGGTTAAACATCGCTCTTTATATTTTGGCGGAGATAGCTATCATCGCCACTGATTTAGCAGAGGTTATAGGTACTGCTATCTCGCTAAATATATTATTCGGGATTCCGTTGGCCTTGGGGGTTGTGTTAACTGTTGTTGATGTTCTGATCGTTCTCATGGCCTACAAGTCAAATGGATCACTAAGGTTGATAAGATGGTTTGAAATGTTTGTTTCTGCATTGGTTATTGCTACTGTGATATGTTTCTGCATTGAATTATTCTATGCAGATCTTGGTTCCGCCAAGGATGTTTTTACTGGATTTCTGCCAACTAGAGCTGTAATAGAAGGAGATGGTCTATATTTAAGTTTAGCTATCCTCGGTGCTACAGTTATGCCACACTCCTTGTATCTAGGATCTGGTGTGGTCCAACCAAGACTAAGAGATTTTGATTTGAAGCATGGTTTTTATGAACCAACGGAGGATGACATTGCCAACAATCATGACAAATATAAGCCTTCATTGAGTGCGATCGATGATACTCTGCATTATACAATGGCTGAGCTATTGGTTTCTCTTTTCACTGTGGCACTGTTTGTTAATTGCGCTATTCTGATTGTGTCAGGAGCGGCGCTTTATGGTAATACTCAAAACGATAGTACCCAGGAAGCCGATTTATTCTCCATCTACAATCTTCTTTCCACATCTTTATCAAAGAGTGCAGGTACCATTTTTGTTCTTGCACTACTCTTTTCGGGGCAAAGTGCAGGGATTGTGTGCACATTAAGCGGTCAAATAGTGAGTGAAGGTTTCTTGAACTGGACAATTTCCCCAAGTATTAGAAGAAGTCTCACCAGAGGTGTGGCTATCACACCATGTTTGATTCTAGTTCTTGTTGCAGGACGTAATGGTCTGAGTGGTGCTCTAAACGCTTCGCAAGTTGTGCTGTCCCTATTATTGCCATTCGTTTCAGCGCCTCTACTTTATTTTACTAGTAGCAAGAACATCATGAAGGTAAGAATTAACCCCAATGAACGAATTGAACTCACTAACATGAATCAAGATCAATCAGGAATCACTAATTCATTTGAAGGATCACCTTTATCTCAAGATCTATCTGAATCTTCGTTCCAAGACGAAATGACACAATACAAGGACATGAGCAACAGTTTATTAACCACTGTTTCAGCAGTTCTCCTGTGGTTATTGATATCAGGTCTTAATTTCTACATGTTGTGTAGTTTCTCAACTGGGCAAGATGTTCACCTCTGAAACGAAGGGCGGACTGAAAAACTTGCATTACACTATATAAAAATCATATTTATATGGATATACAAAAGCATAATTATAACCTATGAGCACCGCGACAAACACCATAATTGTAACTTCAAAAGATGATAACGTCCTTGAACAGGTGGAGTTCCTAAAATCATGGCTGCTAGACAATGTGCTGAAGAGGTTTGAAATCACGGCGCAGCATCCTATACAGTTCATTATTCTACAAAATTTTGAGAGGATCCTAATTATATCGCCCAATTTACAGATTTCGCAAAAGATCATGTCCTTGCCGATGCAACGATCGTTGCATCGTTCTTATTCACACTTGGACACTCGAGATTCAACAGAATATCTGCAGGTCCCCAAAGGTGAAAAAATGTTTCTGATATCTCCTCCAAGTTCTCCACCGCCAGAATTTGATTACTCCCGTTGTGAAGAACCACCATCAGTACCAATAGCAGCTAACAAACACCTCGCAAAGCCAGCATCGGGTTACATGAGTGCTCCAGTTACAATCTTGAATAGTAATATCGCCAACATAATCGTCAATCCTTGCGTCGAAGGTCCACCGGAAGGATCGAAAATGGAGACCTACAATCCAACAGCTATGCCTCCCAGGTCAATCTTCGATGATAATGATGAGGACCTATAGCTAGCTCTATAGTCATATTTAGGTAGCGTCCTAATTAACGAACCAATCATACAGTCTTATTTTTCAGGTTTGTTACCCGCCCAAGAAATGAAATTTTATCGGCAGATTTAGTTTAAGATATAGATATATGTTAAGGCAGGTAATCACAATACAAATTAGTGAATCTCAATTTAACCTCATCAGTTGAAAATCAATTATAATTAGTATTAATTGAAAATGCTATCGAGAACTTTGTTTAGAAGTGTAACACCATCTCTAGTTTCAAGAAATGTTATGGCTAGTGGCATGCGTAGAGCACCAATTGTTAGTTCGAGACTAACGTCATTTGCACAAATTAGAAAGTACTCCTCTGAACATGATGATGAGACCTTTGAAGAATTTACTGCCAGATATGAGAAAGAATTTGATGAAGCTTATGATTTATTTGAAGTTCAAAGAGTCCTTAACAACTGTTTCTCTTACGATTTAGTTCCAGCCCCAGTGGTTATTGAAAAGGCCTTGAGAGCTGCAAGAAGAGTGAACGATCTACCAACTGCTATCAGAGTTTTTGAAGCATTAAAGTATAAGGTAGAAAATGATGGCCAATACAAGGCATACTTGGACGAATTGAAGGAAGTCAGAGAGGAGTTGGGAATTCCATTGAAGGAAGAATTATTTGATGCTTCATCTGCTTCTCATTAATCTCATAATAGAGAACAAAAATAAATTTTATTATTCTTAATCCAACCCCGTATTGAAAATTCATGCCTATTGTTATTTATATATTACTATTTATACGACTCTAAGATAAAAAAACCAAAAACCAATGTTCAGAAGCCACAAAGATTGTTAAACTAGTCCTCGTCATCGCTATCGACAACTGTTCTGCCCCCTCTCTTGTGACTTATTCTGTCATCATCATCAATTTCTTCTTCGTCACTATCCACAGCATCTCCTCTTACAGCTCCTTCCTCATCTGAATCGCTTTCATAATCACTAGCACTGTCGTCATCATCATCATCACTCTCACTACCACGACCGGTGTTCACTTCTTCGACAGCATCAAACCAGTCGCTATATACATCCACAGGCTGTGATAAGGCATTGATTCTTGTTTGAAATGATTGACCGCAAATTTTACACTGCAGGGCACCTATACAGTTCTTCTTATCCAGTGTACATGATACGGATTTATCATGATTACAAAATAAACAGTTGAACTTTGTATCCAATTTCAGCACAAGTTTCTTAGTCGGGGTTCTTGATGACTTCTTTCTTTTACCCATATTTACCTGCTTTCTGGCGTTTGCTTCAACGTAAACTATTCTATAGTCGTTGTTGTCATGCTCTTTCAGTATTACTTTGTATATGCTCTCTCCACGGGGTCACTTGTTACGCCTTCTAAAATTTTTCAAAGATCATAGTTTGATGAAAAATTTCAAGCTCATCTCATCTCATCATATCTTAAATGTGAACAGTGCTTGGAGGAAGCGGAATCATCAGTATTAAAATGGGTAAGAAATCACGTTCAACATCAGTTAATTCTACCCCTAAGGGAACTCCACAAAAGGCAGCTCCTCAAGGAACTCCAAAAGGAGCTGTAAAAGGTACTCCAAAAGGAACTCCACAAAAGGCAGCTCCTAAGGCAGCTTCAAAGGCAACTCCAAAGGCAGCTCCAAAGGCAGCTCCAAAGGGAACTCCAAAAGGAACTCCAAAGGGAACTCCAAAGGGAACTCCAAAGGGAACTCCAAATGGAACTCCAACTAAGAGAGGTAAGGCAATGAAACCTACTGCTCCAAAGGTCAAAGACTTGGGTCCTGTACCTAGAGATAGAATTTTACATTCCGTGCAGCAATTAAATAAATTTTCTACCAATCAAGATAACAGCCAAGAGTCTTTGTTGGGTGATGATGAATTAGACAAAGATGTGCAATTGATCGCCGTCAATAACAAATCATTCACCGATTCCAGTAAAAGATTCAAATTGAAGTTGTTGAAGGTCAAACACTCCATTTACAAGCCATGGAAAGAAGCAAGTGCAACTTCTATAAAGGACTTTAAGGTTCTTTTGATTGTAAAAGACTCAGACATTAACAAAATTACTGTAGATGATTTTGTTGTTGAAGAATTGGATTATCCACCTGTTGAAATTGTTTGTGGTAATGACTTAAAAACAAAATACAAAGCGTTTGAAAAAAGAAGGGCATTCATTTCCGAATTTTCTCTGGTTCTCTCTGATGACAGTATAATTACTACTCTACCAAAGCTTTTAGGTTCAAAGGCATTTGAAAAAGTTGAGACTACCCCAATTGGTATCAGGACACACTCCAAGAAGGAGTTTTCTAAGAAAACATTACTCAACCAATTCAACAAAGTATACTCAGAAATATTACCTGTGAAGCTGCCAAGAGGAACAACGATGAATGTTCATTTGGGTAATCTTGAGTGGTTTAAACCGGAACAATTGACTGAAAATGTTGAATTGATCACCAAAAACTTGGTCTCCGAGTACAAAATCCGTTCCATCTTCATCAAGACAACCAAATCACCTGTTTTGCCTCTATATTACAACCAAGACGTCATCGATGAGCTTGTAGCTGAAATAAAGGAAGAAAAGACAGAAGATACAACAGCAACCGTCGAAATTGATGGCATGCAAGTTCCATTGTCTGCATTCGATCAATCTTTGATGGAAATTGTTGACCCTGAGGAATGGACAACTCTCTTTGCTAAACAAATTAGTTCAGCCAAGAGGAAAAATACCGAAGGAGAAGAACCATCAAAGGTGAAGAAGGCTAAAAAATGATGACATTTTAATATAGATATAAATACACATACTGTACATTACTTTAATTATCTTGGCTTTCCATTATTTTCTGGCGGGTAACCGCTCATTTGTGACACAAATTTAAGAATAAAAATAATCTAATTAAGTATTATTTCGCTTCTAAATAGTCGTATATATAATTGAATCATATTAGCTTCGCTATTTTTGGCTTCAGTTTATTATTGTCTAGATAGGAAGTAAAGTTTTTTTAATTCAAATGAATAGTCTCTCTGAATTCTTGATGGAAACAGAGATAGATACAGATAATGACGACGCACCCTCTGAAGAACTCGGCATGATTGAAAAAAAACTCACTCTAGCAGACGGAAATCACATACTTCATGAATGTGATCCAATGTATTTGGACGCAAACTTGAATTCGCAATTACTGGTACCATTAGGAGGAGAGAACGGTGCCAGCTGTATGGATCCTCGACTTGTTGAAAAGGGTAATGATGAAAATTCTGACACCATTGAATATTCGGGGTCATTAAAAAATAATAATAATGTAGTTGAAAGCTCACTTTTGATGTTTTGTCCAGATTTATGTGAGGCCAATACGAATGCACCTTGCGGCAATTATTATAGAGATTTAATATACTTGAAAAATGGTGACAAACAAGAACATAAAAGCTGTTTGGTTTACAAGTTCTTCACTTCTGAAGCCCCCCAGATTCATTTAAAATTGTCAACCGAATTCCAGCATTGTCTAGAAGACTGTGTATTAATAGATGACGTAGACGCAATGGGTAAGAACAAAAAATCTTTGGCAGGGTTTAACCCTCAAAAAATTGAAGAAATTGATGTTAAGCAAGATCCTCGTGAACTGGATTTGAAAATGGATCAATACACTGGTACAGTGTCAGAATTATATGAACAGCTTGTAACAGTTTCTCTTCCAAAAATTTATGGAATTCAAAAGAAGTTTGGTAAAGGCCAGATAAGTAGAATACCGAAGATAAGAACGTTTCAAAGAAGAAGAGCGTTAGTGGCAGAAATCAACAAATTTTCAGTAGTATATAATCGCAGTGTCATTGATTCGCTTAAATTCTTTGAAAAGTACAGGCTAGATAAGAAGAGGACTGTGGCGTGGCTGTACAATAATATTGATCAATTGCAAGAATTTTTTTACGTTAAAAGTAAGATTTAAAGTAACCGTAGATTGCATTTATTTTTTATTATATTTTTATTATTTATTTCTTTATATTTTATATTAGTCTCAGTCTCATTTTTCAGCACTCAATCTTTTGAAAAAAGTGTTTAAAATACAAATGGAGATAATTTATTTTATGGTATATTAATTATAATTATAGAAATGCAAAGAAAAAAGTCTAAAGGGATGGCTCATATTTTGTGATTTAAACTCTCACCGTTTCACAGTTACGGGACTTAGCTGCATTGATAATTTCCTGCCAATCACAGTGGAAAACAGCGTAACCTTGACACACACTCATGAAGACCAGTGCCCCGGAAATCCCATACCATAACCCACCGACTCCTAATTTGAAATTGAAGGCCAAAATAAAAGCTAATGGTACACCAATAGCGTAAAATGCAAACATATTTATGTAACCACCAATTTTTTGTCTACCTTGACCACGCAAACAACCTGCTGTAGATGCATTGAAAGCGTCAAAGATTTGCATAACTGCCAAAATAGATAAAGTGGAGGTGACTAAATCAACAACTTCTGGCTCAGTTGAGAACATTCTTGCAATTTGGTTTCTGAATCCGGCGATGATTAGCATATTCATTGAAGAACAAGCAAAGGATAATAACAAGGAAACAGTGCAGGTAATAATACAACTCTGATAAAGGGATGCTCCGATAAAATTTGCAACTCTGGTACTTGAGGAGACTGAAATAGAAAATGGAACTTGATAAGCTAGAGATGCAACCGTAGATACAATTGATTGTGCCCCTAATGACACTGGGCCAAGATGAGAGGCAAAAATTGTCAAAATTTCAAATCCTAAAAATTCAGTTTCAACCATTAATACACCGGGCAAAGCCAAATTAAACATTTTCCTCCAGTTCTTGAAAACCTGATGAGGTTTAATGATACCGTTCCAGCATTTCGTTGGATTTATTTCTTGCTTGGTGAAGGCCGTGTATAGAATGAGTCCAAAAGCCATGAGCCAATAATTTATAGCAACAGAAAGTGGAGCACCTAGATATCCAATACCAATCCTTTTATCCCAAACCAATAAATAATTCATTACAGCGTTTAATGGGGCGCAAACAAACAGAACTATCGTAGAAGCGTGGAAAATACCTTGGCATTGTAAGAATCTCTTTCCACATTCAAATAAAATGAAACCAGGGACACCAAGAGCAGCCACCTTCAAGTAGTCAGCTGCCAACCTACATAGTTCGCGTTCTGGAACGACCCATGATAAAACAGTTTCAGACCATTGAATCCAAACGTACATGATAGGAAGAAACGCTAACATGGTTATAACAGCACATCTCTGAACTAATAAACCAACCAGATGATGATTGTGAGCACCATATGCTTGAGAGCAAAGCGTGTCTAAGCAAGTACATAGACCCTGAATTGCCGCCATACCTGTTATATTAGCCGTCATTGAACCTAACGTAACACCTCCCAATTCCTTGGTACCAATATGAGAAACAGAAAATATAGATGCAAGCGACAAAGAGTTTTGGAGAACAAATGTGAAGATAAGGGGTAATGCATTGCATGCTAAGACCTTAACTTCTCTTCTATAGGTAGTCGTGATCATCTCACCGTTTTCAATCGCCTGTTCCCATGCATTAATAACCTCTGATGGAGTTTCTGTACTCCCATAGTTACCTCCATTTAACTCATCATTTCCTGATCCTGTGTGGTCTTTCAATAAATGATTAGCTATGAGCAGTTCTCTTTCTTCATCAATAAGTTTCTTTGATTCGGCAGTGTAGGTACCATCCTCTGTGGACGAGCTGTGTCCAGTAGTCTGTGCTTCTCTCTGTAATGTTCTAGAATTGTTTGCATCTAACAAAGAGTGATAATCCTCAGATCTCTCTTGGGAATCCCTCATCATCCCGCTGACTGAGACAATACCTTCTTCCTCCTCAATTTCTTCCTCATTTTCTTTCAATACATCATCTTCTGCAGAAGATGGTATATAGTCTGCAGGCGTAAACAGCCCCCCTTTACCAACACTAGTAGAATAAACAATAGATGAACGCCTATCCATAGTTGTATGAGTGAACTGTTTTGTCATAATTCCTGCCAAATGTAGGTTCCTTAAAACTAAGCTTTCAATACTTTCTCAAAACTGAACGAAAAGGACAAAACAAATGTTTGCCTAAATCAATAGATGGAGAAAAAAAGTAAACCGTACTGTTTTAAAGTCCACTGCTTCCTATTGTTGTCTTGTATGATCAATAAGATGACTTACTTGACGTTGGTGAAATGCAACAGTAAGTGAAAAAAGCTCTAAAAAAAAACTATATGTCCGATATGGCAGAAGCGATGAGATAAAAAGTTCCTGACTATTCGGACAGCGGCTAATGTCTAAATAAAACATATTTCACAGGAAGCGATTGAATAAAAACACAGAAAAGTTTGGAATCAAGAGTCACTCACCAGCTTTTGGATAACTCCATAGATATATATTTGGGATTGTAACAACGGTTGACGCGTTCTAGAATTTCAGGGACCAAGATATGGGTTTTAGAAGTACTTTGTCGACTGATGTCAAACAGGATGGCAAAACAACAAAAAAGAAGCCTCCTGCCCTTCGACAAAGGACCTTGGCATCCTTTTTCATGCAGTCTAAAAAGACTACCAAGACAGAGATAGCCAATAAAGTCACGGAAAAAGTACAGGAAGTGATTGATCTGGAATCACAACAAAGAACAAATAACCCATCCAAGAAGACTTTAATGTTATTCAATTCCCAAGGCTCTTTTGATGAATGTGATCCTGATGAAGAATTTAATTCGCTGATCTCTGCACCACAGTTGAATAATTTCAAAACAGTAACAGCGTCGAGGACTCCTAGTTTACAGAAAAGTGGAAGTGCTTTGTATAGCGATTCTTTTGAATCCCCCAAGAAAGCTATAACTACTGATGCCGATGAAAATCAACCGTCAGTTCCAGAAAACATACGTTTGGGGGTTAGTGAGGGTACAGTGTCTTTTAAGAGAGCAGGCTCTCCCACGGGGTTTGCGGGTCTAAGGTTGACTGCTCCCAAAAGAATGAAACCACTCTCCAGAAAATCTTCCAGCAACATATCAGGCAACCAACCATTCAAGCTGACGAAAGAACAGGAAACTGTCATCGACTTGGTTGTGAGAAAGAAATTAAATATATTCTATACGGGTTCTGCTGGTACTGGTAAATCAGTACTACTTAGGACCTTGATTGAAAGACTAAGAGGTATTTATGGAAAAGAAGGTGTCGCAATTACAGCATCCACGGGTCTAGCTGGGACTACTATTGGTGGAATAACTTTGCACAAATGGTCTGGCGTGGGGCTTGGAACAAAATCTGTGGAGCAATTAGTGACAACTATCCAAAAACAGTACCAATTGTTGCTGGTGTGGAGAAAAACCAAGGTTCTTATTATCGATGAAATATCTATGATAGATGGGATGCTAATGGATAAACTAGAAGCTATCGCAAGGCGATTACGTAAAAATGAGAGACCCTTTGGTGGTATACAGTTAGTGTTAACTGGTGATTTCTTTCAGTTGCCACCTGTACAAAAAAAAACATCTAGTCCACCAGATACTTCCACAAGTGCCATATTCTGTTTTGAAGGTAAAATGTGGAAAAGATGTATTAATAGGACGATTTTATTAACCAAGGTTTTCAGACAACAGGATGACGAATTGGTTTCAATGTTGAATGCAATTAGATTTGGTGATATAACGCAAAGCCTAACTAGAACGATAAAAGATTTATCAAGGGATGTTGACTACGAAGATGGAATTGCTCCCACAGAATTGTATGCAACGAGAAGAGAAGTTGAAATGTCAAATGCTCGTCAATTAAGCTCATTACCTGGCAAGGCATATCAATTTGAAAGTGTTGATGCTGCTCCAAAACAGTACATGTCTTTATTAGATTCTTCAGTCATGGTTGAAAGGATTCTTACTCTGAAAAATGATGCTCAAGTAATGATGTTGAAAAACAAACCTGAATCTGAATTGGTCAATGGATCTCTTGGTAGGGTCCTTTTTTTCACCACTGAACGACTAGAAAGAATAATGAGAGAATATTACGGCAAAATAGATGAAGAAGTAGTTACTGATATGCGAATTGTCTGCGAAGCCATATCGAACCCGGCTTGTCTTGATTCGCTCCAATTTCAGCAACAACTTCTCTCAAGACCCTTGTCAAGACACACTACTTTGCAAACACTTATAAACCATGCAATCAAAACACCCCCCAAAACATCGATTTATCCATACATTAGGTGGACTTTGAAAGATCGGTATCATCATGAACTGATGCTCCAAGAAAGGTTCCCAGTTGATATACCTGGTGATAAGGCAGGAATTGAAAGAAACCAACTTCCCCTGATGTTATGCTGGGCACTCTCAATCCACAAAGCCCAAGGTCAAACAATACCTAGGCTAAAAGTCGATCTCCGAAACATTTTTGAAGCAGGGCAAGTGTATGTTGCTTTATCAAGAGCAGTTTCAAGGGATAACTTACAAGTATTGAACTTCAACCCCAGCAGAATCAGAGCTGATGAGAAAGTGAAGCTCTTTTATAAGAAGCTTGAAATTCTTTCATCAGAATAGTCAATGTTTGCATCCTCAAACTTAACTTTTTGGCCCTTCTGTTGTGTATACAACTGCAGGTTGACCCATCTGCTTTATTCCTCCTCTACTACTGAATTATATGGGGAAAAAAAATCAAGAATTTCCCAACCTAGATTGACAATTTCCAATGTAAATCAATTGAAAGAAATTTCATTAGAGACCAGTACATTATCATCGATTTTCGTCCGATTGAAACCATCTCACAAACCCATCTGTTGTGCTGGACATCCTCCCGCCAAGAATTCTCCTTTTATGTGCAAATGCATGCCCGACTAGCTTGCTAAAAAAATTTGATCAAGAATGGTAGCTGTTGCCGCGAAGTACAATTCGCATCGAAATGTTATTGCTTATCCTTCCTGTAGCTCATCTGATCATTAAACCAGTTATACGCTTTCAAAAACTAAAAATAGCTTTCTGTCGAGAGAGGACATTTTTTCCTACGCGGCATAGTACGGATGTTCGACAGAGCTGAGTGAGGCGATCAAGAGGATAGAATACACAACAAAAGATATATTTACGATGAATATAAAGAAGGTCAATTATATTTCGGCAGATATATTTCGGCAATAGTCCGTCAATAAGGACTTCTGGTACTACAGGTTTTGAAAGCGTTCAATTGGACTTCAGGTAAAAGTATATTCGAAGATAATTTGAAGTGATCCTTATTTACAATATGTGTGATAAGATCGAAAGGCATACATTTAAGGTGTTCAACCAAGACTTCACTGTTGACAAGCGGTTCCAGCTGATAAAAGAAATTGGACATGGCGCGTACGGTGTGGTTTGCTCAGCAAGATTCACTGAGGCAGCTGAAGACACGACGGTAGCAATTAAGAAGGTGACTAACATCTTCTCGAAAACATTGCTGTGCAAAAGATCATTGCGTGAGTTGAAGTTGTTAAGACATTTCAGAGGCCATAAGAATATAACCTGTTTGTACGATATGGACATCGTGTTCTATCCAGACGGTAATTTTGCAGGTTTATACCTGTACGAGGAATTGATGGAATGTGATATGCATCAAATTATCAAATCTGAACAACCACTGACAGATGCTCATTATCAAAGTTTTGTTTATCAGATTCTATGTGGGCTCAAATACATCCACTCGGCCGACGTGTTACATCGTGATTTGAAGCCTGGAAATCTACTAGTTAATGCAGACTGTCAATTAAAGATTTGTGATTTTGGTCTTGCCAGGGGATTTTCCGAGAATCCAGTTGAAAACAATCAATTTTTAACGGAATATGTAGCCACTAGATGGTACCGAGCACCCGAAATTATGCTAAGCTATCAAGGGTACACGAAAGCAATAGATGTATGGTCAACGGGTTGTATACTTGCTGAATTCCTAGGTGGTAAACCAATTTTCAAAGGTAAGGACTATGTTAACCAACTTAACCGAATACTGCAAGTGCTAGGAACACCTCCTGATGAAACATTAAAGAGAATAGGATCGAAAAATGTCCAAGACTATATCCATCAATTGGGGTTCATTCCAAACGTGCCGTTCAGTGACATTTATCCACAAGCTAATCCTGATGCACTGGATCTGTTGGAAAAAATGTTAGCTTTCGACCCTCAAAATAGAATCACAGTAGAGCAAGCATTGGGGCATCCTTATTTATCTATATGGCATGATCCAGCTGATGAACCAGTTTGTACCGAGAAATTTGAATTTAGTTTTGAGAGCGTAAATGAAATGGAAGAACTGAAACGCATGGTAATAGAGGAAGTTCAAGAATTTAGACAATATGTGAGACAACCGCTATTGGAGGAACAAGAGTTACAACAACGGGAGCAACAGTTAAAACGACAAGAACAAGAGTTGCAGCAACAACAACTACAAAAAAACCAACCATTGGAAAATACGGAACTTAATGATGCTGACTTCACACAGCAGATGATGTCCATGCAACCAAGTAGTGGGTTCTCGTCTCAGTTACCTGAATCATTCGTTGGAATAGATTCTCGCGATTTGCCAGAACATGACACTGATTTCCCACCAAGACCACAAGAAAACCTTCTGGCCTCGCCAATTGCATTAAAACCCAATGGAACTATGGGACAACAAGGCGAGTATGGTGATTTCCTTGATTTAGAGAAAGAATTAGAATTTGGCTTAGATAGAAAGTTTCTTTAAGTGTATCCTTAGCTCCTGAATATAGTAATAGCATAGAAATCGGCGTGTCGTTCTACATATATATCGATTAAATTATGACAACGAAGATCGTCTTTACTATATTAATGCAAGATAACATTGTGCGTGTATATTATCGTGAGTCATTGCTATCTTGCCGAGATGAAGAAAAGGGCCTAAAAAGCGTTAATATAAAAGCAGAACATCTGTAGCCCACTGAATTGTCATCATATTTCTCAATCAGCTATACAATATACTTGAAATATTCAAAATGTTGACTTTACCATTTAAGCAGGTTGATGTATTCACGGATGTTCCTTTCAAGGGAAATCCTGTCGCTGTAATCAACTGCCTTGATATCGAGGAAGATAAGATATCTCAAGACCAGATGCAATCGATTGCGAACTGGACAAATTTATCAGAAACTACATTTATATTTAAATCGTCTCATCCAGAATGCCATTACAAACTAAGAATATTCACCCCATTTTCTGAACTACCATTGGCTGGTCATCCTATGATAGGAACATGCAAAGCATTTATGGACTTTACTTCAGTTTGTAACATCTCGAAGATGTATTGCGAATGCAAATCTGGAATAATTGAACTATCTATTGCTGATGCAGGGAAAATTTCTTTCAAAGCGCCACCTTGTGATATCGAAAGAATACCAGAGGAAGCAATAAAAGGTTACAAACTAGCACTTGGAATTGAGCCCAGTTTGGAACCAAAACTCGTAAGGGTAGGGCCCAAATGGGTAGTATATATGGTATCTACTGGAAAGGCTTGCTTCGATGCCGATCCCGACTATGCAAAGCTGGCAGATGTATCAAGAAGATTTGAACATACTGGTGTCATTTTCGCAGGACCCAAACCGGAATCTCAAACTGAATTCGAAATGAGAGCATTTGCCCCTGTTGAAGGTGTTAACGAAGATCCAGTTTGTGGGAGTGGATCTCTTGCTTTAACTAGGCTTCTACAGGACCAGTACCATTTTGAAAAGACAACTGATTTTAATATCACACAGGGTGGCAGAGTAGGAAGAGATGGTCACATATCGACTCGTATCTCCATTGGGAAAGAGGAGATATCCTATTTCACAGGCGGTCATGCTTTGACCATTGTTAGTGGAACTATAAATATTTAATTTCTTTATTTCTTATATATCAAAAGCAGGTGACAAGTTGCGTTTTATCGCATGGCCAAATATTATTTGAATTAGGTAAAGACAATAAAATGTGGATAAAGGAATAGCGACTAGTCTTCGATCTATAACTACAGAAACCAGCTCTTTTAGAATATGGAGACTGGTGATAGAAATAGAGGTGGTACTTATAGTAGTATTGAACCAGATGAGACTACAATTATCCCTTTGAAAAACCGGAGAACTTTAATTGATAAGTGGATTCGGCCTGGGGCACTTTTGGTATTATTAATATGGGGCACTGTATTACTCTTGAAAGGTATCCTAGCTTTCCAAGGAAAACACCCTGACCATCATGAGAGTCAACAAAGATATCATTTGCCTAATTCAACGTACACCAGTGAAGGCAATCTGAAGATATCTTTTGCGAATGTTAGAAACAACACGTTTCAACCCCACTTAAAAGATCTACAGTGGATCAGTACCCCTGATTCTTTGTTGAATGACCAGGGCTTGTTTGTTACGATAGTCAATGACACTCATATGGTAAGATCCGTTTTCGACGAAAAGTTCAACCAAGTATTAATGAAGGGAAACACTTTCGAGTATGGCGATTCGACATTCAATGTAGATCATTTGGTCGCTTCACCAGATTTAAGCAAACTGCTCATTAGAACAAATTCCGTTTCTAACTGGAGACATTCAACTTTTGGGACGTTTTTTGTGTATGATAATAATACTTCACAGTTCGATCTTATTGGGGATAATTTAGCATTTGCTGAATGGTCACCAAATTCGGTAGACATAGCGTATGTTCAAGATAATGATATATACCTCTATTCTTCAAAAGAATTCAAAACTACGGAAAGAGTGACATACGATGGTAGTAATTCGATATTTAACGGCAAACCAGACTGGGTTTACGAAGAGGAGGTTCTAGAAGGAGATAGAGCCCTTTGGTGGTCTCCAGAAGGTAATTATTTGGCATATTACAGAATTGATGAAACTGAGGTTGGAGAATTTGTAATTCCCTACTATGTCCAAGAAGAGGATGATGTTTATTCAAAGCTCAGGAAAATCAAATATCCAAAAAGTGGGACGCCAAATCCAACTGTAGAATTATGGGTGTATGACGTGGATAAACAGTATGCATATTCTGCAGACATTGGCCCTACTTCTGATCCTTCAAAAAAGACTTCTATTCTCCTAACAGAAATTTCATGGGTCGGTGATTCAAAACTCATTGCAAAAACAACTGACCGATCCTCAGATGTCTTGTATGTATATCTAATCAACACGAAGAAACAGGCGTCTAGATTAGTAAGGACCAATCCCTCAGATGGTGGATGGTGGGAAATCACACACAATACCCTCTATGTACCTAAAAATGAAACTAATGGAAGGGAGCATGATGGTTATATTGATATTTTACCTATTGATGGCTTTAATCATCTTGTATACTTCTCTCCAGTCGATAGTTCGGAGCCAGTTATCCTAACCAGCGGTGAATGGGAGGTAGTGAATGGGCCAGCCGCTTTTGATTACCAAACCAATGAGGTTTACTTTGTTGCAACAAAGGAATCATCAACAGAAAGACATTTATATACTGTCAACCTTCATGATCCTCAAAATATAACTGCAGTGTCAGATATTACGGAAAACGCTGTTTACAGTGTTTCCTTTTCTTCAGGAAGCAGATTTGCATTACTTACATATCGTGGGCCAAAAATACCATATCAAAAGATTATTGATTTCAAATCCTCCAAGTATGATAAAAAAACAAGAGGAAATAAATTGGGGAAAACTCTCTTTTATTTGGAAGAGAATGATAACTTGAGGAATCAACTATCTTTATATGATGTGCCCAATAAGAAATTCCAGACATTGAATTTGGGCAAAGATGAAAACAATGAAGACATTTTGGTAAACTCGTATCAAATATTGCCGAACGACTTTGACGAGTCATTACGCAATTACTACCCTGTTTTCTTTTTTGCGTATGGGGGACCAAATTCGCAACAAGTTTTACAGAGTTTTTCTATTGGATTTAATGAAGTTATCGCATCCCAATTAGGTGCAATTGTTGTTGTAGTCGATGGTAGAGGAACCGGATTCAAAGGTAAAAAATTTAGATCACTTGTGCGTGACAATTTGGGTGATTATGAAGCCCAAGACCAAATATCAGCTGCTTCAATTTACGCTTCTAAAGGTTACGTTGACCCCAATAAAATTTCTTTGTTTGGTTGGTCATATGGGGGATATTTGACACTAAAAACTTTGGAAAAAGATGCAGGTCGTCATTTTAAGTTTGGTCTATCAGTTGCCCCGGTGACTGATTGGAGATTTTATGATTCTGTGTATACTGAGCGATATATGCATACACCTCAAAAGAACAGTCATGGTTACAACCAATCTGCTGTCAGAAATGTCACAGCTATTGGTGAGGTGACAAGGTTCCTTTTAATGCACGGAACTGGTGATGACAACGTTCATTTCCAAAACTCCTTAAAATTTCTCGACTTACTTGATCTCTCTGGCGTTGAGAATTATGATGTTCACGTCTTCCCAGACTCCGATCACAGTATAAGATATCATAATGCAAACGTAATTGTTTATGACAAGCTACTTACATGGACAAGATTAGCCTACACAGGTGCCTTCATGAATAACTAGACATAAAGCAGATTTATTCTAACCTTACTATAATTTACTCCTAAATATTAACTAAATATTTCAACACACCATATTATTCATTGTTCATATTATTTCGTATATTATGCTTTACCATCTGGGTGGCAAAAGCATTAGAAATTCAAAGGGATTAGAGAAAACTATATAGAGGATAGGTATAATTGTGCACTGTGTTGAAGTTCAATTGGCAAGCTAATCATTGTCTAAAATGGTTGATAGCGCGGAGAATAAGAATGGGACACCTCCTGAAACCGTAACTACTAAGGAATCTGTTGCAGAGAAGAAGAGCGCCAAAGTTGAAGAGGAGCAGCTTTCAGAAGATGATTTAAAATTGAAAAATGACCTAGAACTGCTTGTAGAGAGAATAAAAGAAGATAATGAAAAACTTTACGAACCATCATTGAATCAATTGAAGGAATTTATAAAAAAATCGACTAGTTCAATGACAGCGGTTCCAAAGCCGCTCAAATTCTTGCGTCCATCATATCCTAGCCTATGTGCTGTATATGACAGCTGGACGAATACTACTTTGAAGGCTTCATTAGCCGAGATCCTTTCTGTATTAGCAATGACATATTCTGATAATAATAAGCATGATTCATTGAGATTCGCATTATTGTCGGGTGCGAAGAACATTGAAAGCTGGGGTCATGAGTATATCCGTCATTTAGCTTTGGAGATTGGAGAAGTATATAATGCTCAGATCGAGAAGGAGGACTCTGGAAGTAATGCCGACAAGAAAGATTCGGAGGATATATTGATCAAAAATGATTCTGAATTTTCGAAGGATAGCATTTTACAATTATCACTAGATATTGTGCCATATTTCTTGAAGCACAACGGTGAGACGGAAGCTGTTGATTTACTGTTAGAAATTGAAGCAATTGATAAACTACCCCAATATGTGGATGAGAACACCTTCGAAAGAGTATGCCAGTATATGGTTGCTTGTGTACCTTTATTGCCACCACCAGAGGACGTTTCGTTTTTACAAACCGCATATTCAATTTACTTATCAGAATCGCAGTTAACTGAAGCATTATCACTTGCCATCAGGTTAGGCGATGAATCGCTTGTGAGATCTGTATTTGACGCAACCAGCGACCCTGTTGTACACAAGCAACTGGCATATATTTTATCATACCAAAAATCCTCATTTGAATATGAACCAATCCAAGATATTATCGGCAATACAAAACTATCTGAGCATTTCTTATATTTAGCTAAGGAATTGAATTTACTAGTACCTAAAGTTCCAGAAGATGTTTACAAGAGCCATTTGGATAGCTCAAAATCTGTCTTTTCCGGCACTGGCTTAGATTCTGCTCAGCAGAATCTAGCAGCAGCTTTTGTTAATGGGTTTTTGAATATGGGTTATTGTAATGATAAGATGATTGTTGACAACGATAACTGGATTTATAAAACGAAAGGCGATGGTATGACTTCAGCAGTAGCAAGCATTGGCTCAATTTTCCAATGGAATCTTGATGGGTTGCAACAATTGGATAAATATTTATATGTCGAAGAACCAGAGGTCAAGGCTGGTGCATTACTCGGAATTGGTATCTCAACTTGTGGTGTTCATGATGGTGATGTCGAGCCTGCATTATTACTTTTACAAGACTACGTTACAAATCCAAACACAAAGATAAGTTCGGCGTCCATACTTGGTCTGGGAATAGCTTTTGCTGGTAGTAGAAATGATGAGGTCCTTGGTCTCCTATTGCCTATTGCTGCTGATACCTCATTGCCCATTGAAACTTCTGCCCTAACATCTCTTGTTCTTGCTCAAACATTTGTTGGGACATGTAATGGTGATATTACTGCTGTGATTATGGATAACTTTTTAGAACGTTCAGGTGCAGATCTTAAAACCGAATGGGTCAGGTTTTTAACCCTTGCACTTGGTATCCTTTACATGGGACAAGGTGAACAAGTAGATGATGTTTTAGAAACAATAAGTGCTATAGAACATCCTATCAGTTCTGCTATTGAAGTTTTAGTAAGTGCGTGTGCCTATGCTGGGACAGGTGATGTTTTATTGATCCAAGATTTATTGCATCGTTTGACACCGAAATCCACCAAAAAGGAAAATGATGACGAAGAAGATGAAGCCGATGATCAAGCAGCGCAAGCTAACGCTATTAGTGACTTCCTAGCCGATGGAGGGAATAATGTAGAAGGTGAAGGTGAGTCTAATATTGATGATAATACGAATAATAACGGTGGAAATGATATTAGTAATGGAGGCGAGAACGATGCAACCGGTGAAGAAAAGAAAGAGGAGGAACCTACAAATGAAGAACAACTTGACGGAGATACAGGGGACGCAAATAATGAGAATGAAGATAAGGATGCTGTTATGGTGGACGAACTTTCATATGCAGTTCTTGGTATTGCAATGATTGCTCTCGGTGAAAACATCGGAAAAGAGATGTCACTACGTCATTTTGGCCATTTAATGCATTACGGTAACGAACATATCCGTAGTATGGTCCCACTTGCTATGGGCCTCGTATCTGTAGCTGATCCACAAATGAAAGTTTTCGATACCCTATCGCGTTTTTCACACGATTCAGATCTAAACGTATCTATGAATTCCATTTTTGCCATGGGTTTGTGTGGTGCTGGTACTAACAATGCAAGATTAGCTCAACTTTTGAGACAATTAGCTAGTTACTATTCCCGTGAACAAGATGCACTATTCGTAACGAGGTTGGCTCAAGGTCTTGTCCACCTAGGTAAAGGGACCATGACCATCGATGTTTTCAATGATGCTGAAGTTCTAAATAAGGTAAGTCTGGCTTCGATTTTAACGGTTCTTGTTGGTTTGGTATCTCCAAGCTTCATGTTGAAGAATCACCAAATATTTTATATGTTGAATAGCGCTGTGAGACCGAAGTTCATTCTAACATTAAATGAAGAAGGTGATCCGATAAAGGTTAATGTACGCGTTGGTCAAGCAGTTGATACTGTCGGTCAAGCAGGTAAGCCCAAAACCATTACCGGCTGGATTACACAGTCCACTCCTGTTCTGCTAAATCATGGTGAAAGAGCAGAATTAGAAACTGATGAATATATCAGTTATGCTAGTCATATTGAAGGTGTTGTTATTTTGAAGAAAAACCCTGATTATGAAAAAGAAGAATAAAATGGGTTCTCATTCTCAAAGGCTCCTTTCATGTATTCAATTTTGTAAATCAATAACATAAACTATCCATATATATATATTTATGGTAAATTTCATTCCAAGTTATCTTTACATAATATTGCAATTAAGTCAGTAATGTCAACATCATAAGTGCTTCAACCAACTAATCATGTTTATTTATTGGAATTCGCTAGTTTTGGCAGCCATCAGTAACCCAACAATCAAACCAAGGATACCCAATAGAGAACCAAAAATCTCAATAACAAGGATCTTGACAAACAATGCAGAGTCTGCAGCATCTGAAATTGCTGCTGTAGCACCTGTAATTCCGACAGCGACACCACAGATCAAATTGGAGACACCAACCGTTATACCGGCCCAAAATAATGAGTAACCAGTATACAGGTTAGATTTAGAGAGTAAGTTTTCTGGTGCAGCCACTGTTAATTTTGATGAGAAGATAATAGAAGTAATCAGACCATAGATAGCAACAACTTCACAGAAAATAATCGAAATCAAGTTCTTGGTCGTAATTCTTGGTGCACGAACACCAGCACCAATAACGGACGAACCGGTGATGAAAATACCCCAAGCCGCACCAACAACACTTAGACCAATACAACTAGCAATACCAATGTTTGCCCACATGTAAGGCGAAGATCTCTCTAGGAATTTGCCCACATTGATATCCGTTCCATGACCTGTAAACAGTTTATAAAGGATGTATACCGTCGCTACGGTACCAATTGTGTAGTTCAGGCACTGAGTGAAGGAAATCTTGCTAATTAATGCGTCATCTTGTGATTCCTTGGCTACTGACATCCTCGATTAACTATACAATGCCTTTTCAATCCAGTTTCAGCCTGGTTTTTGTAGACTTTTGCTACTTTTACCCTTTGAAATATCATAACTGGCTGCAACAAAATTTAATAAATATATTACAAAAGAACATTATAGTTCGGGTAACCACTTCTTCAAGAAATCTTGGATACCAAATATATGATTCAAGAGATCAAGATATGACATTTCAAAGCCCATTTTGATATTCTATAGACTATATTAATATTTATTGACTCACAGTAGTTATAGGTGTTCGACTGAGGCACCATCATATGCTGGTTCAAGTAACTTCCAAGAGCAATGAACTTGTTTCTTTGCAAATCGGTTGATAATCTCCTGAGCAATGTCATCGAAATTATCAGTTGCAACAGCCAGAATAGTTGGTCCTGCACCGGAGAGACATATACCTAGGAGCCCTGGGTATGTAGATGGGGTAACGCTAGAAAGGATCTCTGTAAGACCTGGGATCAAAGTTTTTCTGTATGGCTGGTGAATACGATCTTGCATTGCTGGGTAAATCAAGTCAGCACTTGGAGGATCCATTGTCAATGCTGTAGTTAGTACTGCAAGTCTCTGTAGGTTGAACACAACATCCTGCGTGGTATATGCCTTTGGTAAAACACCTCTAGAATCTGCAGTAGACAATTCGAATTGTGGAATAATTGCAATACATTTGATCTTTGGATTCCATTGGAATTTAACGTGTCTACCAATATCTGTTGGTGGCAGTGGAGGTACAAGGCCTGTATCTTCTCCACCGCTTGGTTCTGGGAGCACTTCGCTCAAAGGAATTTCTCTTCTTTCAACTTCCTGTGGTGTTAGGTCTCTTAAAAATGAACCACAAAATCCACCCATCATCGCAGCCGTAATATTATCTGGATGACGCTCAATCATCAAACAGTAGTCAAGCATCCTTTGTTTCGAGAATCCGAGTTGGGCAACTTCGTTACCAAGCATTACACCGGCAACTACTGCCGCACCCGACGATCCTAGACCACGTCCCAAAGGAATGGGGTTATGAACTTGAATCTTTGTTCCTGAAGGGAAGTTTCTGATGTTGTTACAGCGAAGAACATAAAGCGCTGTTCTCGTTATCAAATTGGCATCCGATCTCAGAGGCACACTGTCGTATCCCTCACTCTCCTGTGTATAAGTTAATTTGCAGTTGTTTGGATCATCATTGGTGTCCTGTGCCTCCTTTGGATCAATAGAAACCTCTAATTCTAAAAATAATGATAAACCAATACCCAACACATCATATCCTGGCCCTATATTTGCGCTTGATGCTGGAACTGTGATCTTGAAATTGCGTACCATTTCGTCCCAACTTAAATAATTGCTGATATCAAGTCCAAAAATCGTGAAATTCACAATTAAGCAGTTATCAATCTTAATATGATCTTAATATAATAAACTCAATTCCAATAACCCATTTGACTCATTTTGTTTGAAATGATGAATTTTTCATCTTTTTTCATTTTTTTCAGAATTTTGAAAATATTTCAGAACTATTCCTAAAAAGGACATATCCAGAAAATAATTACTTAATACAGAAATCAAAAACCTAAAAAGGAAAGATTGGTGAACTATTATCATAAAGAATAAGAACTAGAAGCTTCAAAGATACTGTTTAAAGTAAGATTAGTAAAGGAAAAACAGTCCAACAATCAATTAACAGATTGACATTTTGAACTCTGAACAGATTAAAAGTATCAGGTTTCAAGTCATATGAACTTTTGAGTGTTTAAATCAGCATTAACTCAAAGAGAGGTGGATAACAGGAAACATGTTGAGAGCTGCAAGCAGAAGATACTATTCACATATAGCAAAGGAATCTTTCAAGTTATCAAAACTTGGGAATGGTTTGAAAGTTGCAACTTCAGGCTCACCAGGACACTTTAGTGCTTTAGGTTTATATATCGGTGCTGGATCTCGTTATGAAAAGAGAAATTTGAAGGGCTGCACGCATATCTTGGACAGATTAGCCTTTAAGTCGACGAACCACAAAGATGCACGAACCGTTACCGAAACATTAGAATTGTTGGGTGGGAACTATCAATGTACATCTTCAAGAGAAACAATGATGTATCAGGCATCTGTTTTTAATGGAGACGTCGAAAAAATGATGAACCTTATGTGTGAAACGGTGAGATTTCCAAAAATAACGGAAGAAGAATTGGAGGAACAGAAACTAACAGCACAATATGAGATTGATGAAACTTGGCTAAAGCCTGATTTAGCTTTACCAGAATTGCTTCATACAACAGCATATTCGGGTGAAACATTAGGTTCTCCTTTACTTTGCCCTCGTGAACTTGTTCCATCACTTTCACGTTACTATTTGATGGATTATAAGAATAAATTTTACACTCCCGAGAACACAGTGGCTGCATTCGTAGGATTATCTCATGAAAAAGCGGTTGAAATTGCAGAGAAATATTTTGGCGATTGGGAATCCAGTCATCCACCAATAGCAAAAGCACCTGCGATTTATACCGGAGGTGAGACATGCATTCCACCAGGGCCTGTTTTTGGTGGTTTACCTGAACTTTATCACATTCAAATTGGATTCGAAGGGCTACCAATTGACCATCCAGATATTTATGCTCTAGCTACTCTACAAACATTACTAGGTGGAGGGGGATCTTTCAGTGCTGGAGGTCCAGGTAAAGGAATGTATTCAAGATTATACACTCATGTTTTGAATCAGTTTTATTTTATTGAAAATTGTATTTCATTTAATCATTCATACTCTGACTCTGGATTATTTGGAATTTCTGTCTCTTGTATGCCTCAAGCTTCATCACAAGTAGTCCAAGTAATAGCTGATCAATTTTACAATACGTTTGCAAATGACAATTTACAATTAACTGAGGAGGAAGTATCTCGCGCCAAAAATCAACTAAAATCATCCTTGTTGATGAATTTAGAATCTAGATTGGTTGAACTAGAAGATATGGGTAGGCAAGTTCAAATTCATGGAAGTAAGGTTCCCGTATCGGAGATGGTTTCCAAAATCGAGAAGCTAACTCCAGCTGACATTAAACGTGTCGCTGAAATGGTATTTACTGGAAAAGTCCGTAATTCCTCACATTCCACTGGAAAACCAACTATCGCTATGCAAGGTAAAAGAGAAGCTTTTGGTGATGTTGAAGGAGTCCTAAAAAATTATGGCTTAGGAAATTACACGCAAGACGACCGAAATTCATCGAAGGGAACCATAAAAACAAAATGGTTTTAATGACGGAAATAATAAATAAACAGCTTTCAAAGTAATTACTATCATGTACGTAAAAGCATTTTTATGAGCTTAAATATTCTAAGGTAATACTACTGTAAATCTCAATTGCAAGTTTATCTGCAAGTTTATTTGCAAGTTTATTTGGGTATCGTTAATTCATTCTACATCATTTAATTAAATATAAACTTCGTTTGTTCTGGATTTGTTCACATTACCTTTACCAGTGATTGTGGTGTTATAGCGCTCTTTCCAGAAGGAGACTTCTCTTTCCAATTCTTCATTTTTATTTTGGAAAATTGCATTATCCCTAACACACTTCTTTAAATCAAGCTCTTGTTTTGCGATATGCTTTTCTAACAATCCAATCTGCTCATTGTATTTTGTTACACTTTCATCAAATTCTTTTTGGTCTGTTTTGGCCATTTCAATCATTTGAGCCTGATTTTCACTTTTCTGCTGTAGCTCCTGAATAATCAATTCGAGATTTTTCGTTTTTTTCATTTCATCATATTTATGTGATGACTCTTCGGCGACTAATTTTTCAAGTTGGTGGATCTTTTCAAGCCAAGCATTTGTTTCACTCTCATCAGCTAATTGGATCTCTAGGTCAGTGATCTTCTGTGATTGTTGTTCATTTTCTTTCAATAAGGATTGTTTTTCTTCAAATAAGTTAATATTTTTTTCTTTTTCCTCTTTGAATTTGGCTTTTAGGTTGCTTACCTCACTATCCAACTGTTTAACAAGTTCCACATTTCGATCATTTTGTTTCCTTTGCATATTTAAAGTTTCTTCCAAGTTCTTTATCGTATTCGTCATATCATGTTTCTGTTGCAATGATCCTTCTAACTCTTTTACAGAATAGCTCAACTCCTCTTTGTAACGGTTTAAATCATCACTTAATTGAGATTTTTCTCGTTGTAGCGAATCTACAGAACTAGAAAGGGAATTGGTCTTAACATTTAATGCTTCAAGTTTCTTTGTTAGCTCTTTTTCATTTAAACCAACAACATCCTTCTCAGAGCTTAAGTTTTGGACAAGGCTTTCATAGTGTTCAATCTGTTTTAGCAGCTCAGAAATCCTGGACTCATGCTCATTAGATGTTGTTTCAAGATTATATTTCAAAGTCGATATCTCTTTTTTGAATTCACTTTCGGATTTGATATAGGATTTGATTTCTGATTTCAACGAGTCTATCTCATTCAAAAACTTCGAATTGTCCTTTTGGGCAGCCAGTCTCTCTTTCAAATGGCCTAAATCAGAATTCAAAATTTTATTGATTTCCTGAGCTCGTTTGACTTCCAAAATTGTCTCTTGTAGTTGCATATCAAGATCGTTTTTTTCTGTTTCTTTCTCCCATATGGTTTTATCTTTCTGTTTATTTTGAAGCTTCAATTTATCAATTATCGCTGCCATACTCTTAACATCTTCCTCCGCTTGTCGTAGGTTATTCAGTAGTTCTCTATTTTGAAATTCATTGACATGAAGATCGTTGACGCACGTCTCATATTGCTGTTTTTGTTGTTTAATCGTGGTGATCATAAGCTCATTTTGACGTTCTGTTGCCTCCAAATCCTTTTGCAATCCCTCCAACTGCTCTGTTAATAGGACTTCTTTTATTTTTGTTTGCTTTATCTCATGATTCAATGTTGCAATTTTCTTACTACTATCAGCTAATACTTCTTGGAGTTTATAGTTCTCTAACTTATGAAAACGAATTTCATCAGCATATTTAGAAATACTTTCACGATTCGTAAATATATCCCCAGCTATATTGGTTCTATCTTTTAGCGGAGCTGAACGCAATTTGTTTTCTAGTGATTTGGCTCTCTCTTCACTTGCTTCATATTTCAGTCGATAGATGTCGGATGATGAATCCGACCTTTGGATCTGACTAAACCTATTATGTAAAGCTGATACAACATGTTCAGCATCACATCTTGCACGTGTTTCAATTTCTAGTTGTCGCTTCAAATGATCAACTTCCAAAACTAGTTTCTCAATATTGGCTTCTACAGGTTTTAGTTTTTCAAGTTCGCTCTCAAAATCAACATTTAAATTAGATTTCTTTATGATTTCTTTAAGTTTTTCCACTTGATTATGCGCAATCTGGGATTCAAATGATGATGATGCCAAACGTGCCTCCGTGAATCTTAATCTCGATAAAAGATCTTTCTTTTTTTCAATCTCATAATCTAATTTTCTCTTATTATCCTCAAGTTTAAGCTTCAAATTCTGATATGATTTCAAAATGTTATCATCTAAGGACCTTGAAACTTCAACAGAATCTTGTAACTCTTTGGTCATTAACTTTCTATTCGTTTGTGTAGAAATTTTTTCGTTCAAGTATTGATTCAAAGCTACTTCTTCCTCAAGACGCTTTTGAAGTTCATTGATCTTGGAATCATCTATCTCTTGCTTAGCATTATTCTCCTTTTGGCGAGAGAGCTCTTGTGATATTGATTCATTCTTTCTCTCTAAAGATTGTAAATTATCCTTGTATTTCAAAAGCGTTGCCCTAGTTTCTTTCAATTCATTGACAACTTTGGAATGTTGAGACAAAGTCTCATCACGTTGATTAGATATTGAACCTAATTGTGACTGATGGGATTCTATCTTATCTTTCATCCTTTGGATTTCCCGTTCCTTTATTCCTAAATCCTTGGTAATACCCTTCTTTTTTTGTTCAGTAAGATTGAGTTGATTACGAAGGTCTTCATTCTCCTGAATTAGGTTTTGAAGTCGGCTCATAGCTACACTACAATTCTTTTCAAGTGTCTGTAGTTTGATATTGAGATCCTCTTCAGAAGAGCTCAATTTCTCTTTTAGTGCTGAGATTTCCACGCTCTTTTGGTGTTGGACCTGTTTTAGTCGAGAGATGTCATCAATGAGTCTATCTTTTTCAACTGACAAACTTTCGATAGAATCTTCTTTTTCTGTTAAAGCAATCTTATATTCATCTAATTTTTTAAGCAATTCTTTATTTGTTTCCTTCAATTGATTAAATTTCTGTTCTTCTTCATCCGACATCCCTCTAAATTTTGACACATCATCCAGAGATTTTTTATATTCCTCTTGTATTTTTGAATTTTCCTCCTGTAGTTGTGTCTTTATTTCAATTGCTTCGTTTAACCTTTTTTCCAATTCAGCTTGCTTTTTATTAGCCTGTTCTAAAATCTTTAACTGATCATTTAACTTAACCGTTTCTTCAGAGAGCAATGAACGAACGCCGGCGAGATCTTTTGTAATATCATCTTTCTCTTTTTCAACCTTGACTTTTTCGCTTTCTGCTTTGTCTTTCTCATTATTCAACTCGAGCATTTTAGATTCAAGCGATTTTAATTGTTCTGCAATTTTCTTGGTCTTTATTATATCCTGTGATGATGTCAACAATGGTTTGATTTTAAAATACAAGTTATACCATGGATCATCCATTAATGTGTTGTATGCTTTGAATGTGTTACCAAGAGCTCTTGCAGCACGCAATTTTTTTAATCTATCATTAATTTTAATTCTTATTTGTACTCCATTGGCTATCGAGGTGAACCTTTGCATCATTTCTGTTAACCTTTGTTCTTTTTTGGATTCTAAATCAGCTAGAACTCCTGCTTTGAAGAAAAGTTTAGAGCTACCAACTTTGTATAAGCTTGGATCCAAATGTAACGAAGATAGCAAAAACTCACAATTTTTCTTCGAATTATTTGAAATGCCAAAATCATCCGATAAGATCTTGTATCTTTCAAAGAATTCTTTAAAAAAGATCCTATTTGGATACCCTTCCCTCGCAATTCTTATACCTTCAAGAACACCATTGCAACGTAGTTGATCAAGGATAAGTTTCCTATCAAAGTCCTTAGCCTTTTTATTATTATTGGGTATTATACAACGGGCAAAATGAGGATTTGTTGATGATAATTGATCTATCAATGATTTAAGTTGCTCTCTATGACGCGAGGAAGTCGTTCTGAAAGATCCACCACGAACGTTTTCCGATTCCATAAAAAATGAATAGATTAGTTCGTTATTAGACGACATTAAAACATTCATTAAATTTTCATGTAAAGGATCCTTATTCTTCGATAACCAGCCTTCAATATTATATTCAACATCACCGGCGTAGTGTGTTAGAATAAAACAAGATGGCTTTTTTGATCTCTTGAATTTTGTAGATTTTGATTCCCAGGTTGATAATAGTTTTGAAAAAAATGAATCATCAGTGGATTTTGGTAAGATAGATTCCTCATCTAGTAAGGGTAAAAATCCAGTTAATGGTATCCTTTGTTCGATTATATTGATCGTTGATTGTAAATCCTTACCGTAGTCGATGTAATCCCATTGAATATTCTCTTTTAAGTACTCTTTTTGTTCGAGTACAAACATATAATGATTAAAAAATTGTTGTAATTTCTCATTTGTGTAATTGATGCACAATTGCTCAAAAGAATTGTGTTTAAATATTTCAAAACCAGCAATATCAAGTAAACCAATAAAATTAGCAGTCATAGATCCATGATCTAAACTTTGATTTATCCTTGCCACAATATGAGTAAATAATCTCTCGTAGATAGTTCTTGCTAAAGAATTTAAAATAAACCTCGCTTGTGTGGCATTTTTTGCTTGCGAAACCCATTCCTTTCCTGCCTTTGATTTAGGCCGTAAAATTGCTGTTTTGAAATCATCTTCTGCTACACCTAAGAGTTTACAAAGTGATGAGATATCACTCTTAATTGAGGCCTGTTCAGCCCTTTCCGAGGTGAATTCGATGTTTCCAATGTGTAATATGATAGAGATAATCTTGAAAATTTCCGTTATATCATTTTCTGTAAACCCAACAGTTTTAAACGCACATAATAATTCTTTTAAATTTTTTGAGTCATCAACCCCAGGGATTGAATGGTTTGAATTTTTTAAGAAACCGTAATCTTTTATCGACCTTGAACTCAGATCTAGTTTTCGTAATTCCTGATCCGATAAGCCTGTCAACAACTGATAAAAGATATGATAATTTCTTTCGAGAGAATTTTGATGAATTACTCGAGATTTTTCCAGTAGATACCATTCAATATGAGCGCCATTAATTTTTCCTCTTTCATCGAACTCTATTTTGATAAATTTACCGAATCTCGAGGAATTATTATTTCTAACTGTTTGTGAATTCCCAAACGATTCTAATATAGGATTACTTTGCAGTATTTTTAATTCGAAGCTTTCCTTATCGTTTAAGATTAACTTATCATCAGAAGTTATTGAGGCTAGGTACTGTAAAATTTTTTTGGTATTTTCTGTTTTTCCTGCCCCAGATTCACCAGTCACCAAAATTGACTGGTCTTGTTTTTCGGTCAGCAATTTCCTATATGCCTCTTCTGCAATGGCAAAAATATGTGGTTTATTATCTTCCTTCGGCGATCCATGGTACAAATTAATGTATTCTTGCGAATACAATTTAACATCACAATACGGGTTTATAGCCACAAGAAAGAGACCTGAGTAAGTATATATAAGGTCGTCTTTGTACCTGTTTTCCAAATTATAAAGAACTGATGCCTCATTAAGATGGGTTAACTCCGACATATCGTCTACTTTGTCAAAAGTACTTGGATTAACGGGACTAATATCCAAAACATTATATTCTTTCGTCTCTTGACTCCCTTTTATCTTCACCGTACCAATTTCCTGCTCTTTATTAGCCTTATCTTTGATTATCTTCGAACTCAACAGTTCACCTTGTACAAACACTTGAATGGGGTCAGGTACCCAAACCATAGTAGTGTTTTCCCCCATTCCAGAACTACTCTGAAATAATGTATTTGGAAATGCTTGAATATTGTCAAAGTTGATGTATTCTCCCTTTGATATGAGCTAAATGTCAAAGAATCTACTTTTGTAACTCAATTCACATCACTCTTGTTCAATGTTTTTGTTTACTATATTACCGTTTTGGGACTATTATTGGTATTACCCGACCACTAAAAAAGAGAAGGCGGGTAACGAACATCATCGTATTTCTCTTTGCCCGTTTAGTTACTGTTTACCCAAAGCGGTCTTTAAATTTTAATAAATCCTTTTTTAGCAGCATTTCTCCGATTTGCAAATCCTTCTCTCTATTCGGAAGATTTCTTTATCTTTCCGGTTCCTATTTTTTCCATTACTAAAAAAAGATAGTAGAGTTTTCCAAGAATAATTATCACTCTTATTAAAACAGCGGAGGGGTTTCCTGCGAAAACCCCTCTGCGAGAAGCTTAATAACATGCATGGAAAGAAGAAAAACGATACTATCTACAAAAAAAAAGCAGTGTGCCAAAGTTTTTCCTGAAAGTTCATCGCACTAGCATAGTGGAAACACTGTTAATGTGCCAATTTTTTTTTTTTTTTTCTGGTTTAATTTTTTGCTCTTTGTAACTAGTGGTAAATCATGATATCATATTTATATAAGTTGATGAGTTGCATTGATATGCGACGGCCGGGTCGAAGATTGGATTCCAATTAAAGAGAATGGGAGAATAAATGGCTTGTGTTAATATACCGTTGTTCAATAGCAACATATCTGATCCAGAAAAGAACAAACATGATTTATCGCTAGCTAATATCGCGGTAATTGGGGACAGACAATGTGGGAAAACATCACTAATTTTTAGATGGTTAAACGGTACATACAACACCTTGCTGCCCGACACATATTTAGAAGACATATATACAAAGAATTTCAAATATGAACTGATGGTAGAAGAGCTTGGACTCAAAAACATGGATCATAGCAGTCGGAACATTCGCAATGAGACTAAAAAACATCGTTTAACAAAAGTGCAATTTCTTGACTGTGAAGCTGCGGAGAAAACATTTGATTCAGAAATACGAGATTTGCAGTTTAAACAAACAGATGCGTTTATACTATGTTTCGATCCGACGAATGTTCGGACATTTGAGTCACTGAAATGGTATCATAAGAAAATTGAGGATGCATTAGGACCACAAGATAAACCATCCATTTTTGTGTGTTCCACGAAAAGTGATATTGCGGGGGAATATGAAGTTTCCATGGACCAAATATTTGACTTTTTGATCAAGATTGAGGTATTGCAGACAAATTTTTTTCAAGTCAGCGCAAAATTAGGAACCAACACTACTGAGTTACTCTGTTATGCTTTAAGGGACATAAAGCGCAATAAAAAAATGTTGATAAATGAAAAGAAAACAGCGGAGGTTCCGGAAAACATATCTTGTACAGACAGTTTTCCAGATACTCCTAGTGACAATGCAGAAAGAGATATAGATACACTCACCTCAACCCAGCAGAGCTGCAGGCGCTTTGAGAAGAAACGAAAGCAACTCGAAACCATCCGAAAAAAAAGTGTAAAAATGAAACAGTCTTGTATAATATGCTAATTAAACAGAGAAGAGACTTGAGCCAGTCAGTGTACAATGATTTTTGCAGAATAGGCTTAATGTTATTAGCAAAGTAAATAATTGCAGCACAGTGGAGAAGGTACCTAATGTGCCTGTTGCTGTTGCTGTTGCGAGTTTTCCTTCGTGTTATAAAACGTATAGAAGTACTAATAATGAATGAAGGATCTGATCTTACAACATCTTTTGTTTATTCCAATTACTGCTTGATTATATTTTTGAAATACATTATTTTGGGCAGGCCTTTGCGTATTCTCTAATCTGCAGGGAAAGAAGCGGCGGGCGACTCATTGTCTTCTTAAATACTACAATTTCGGACTTCATATTTCCACGAAATTCATTAAACACAAAATCACGTGATAGCAAAAAGTTCTGACTGTTTAAACATCCGTACATATAATGTTCAAAACATCCGTACACACTCAAATGCCGACATTTTTTAAAGTTCTTAAAGGCGCGACCTCAGAAGAAAACGAAGACCGATGTGTGGAGTTTCGAAGATTGTCTTTGACATCCAGCCAAAATCTTTTTGCACCGTGAGGGAGGTGGGTATTGTAAGATATCAATTTTGGAAAATTTCATTTAATCAAATTTCAATATTTAAAATTAGCACTTAGGTACTCTTGGAATTTCGTTTGATTTAAAACACCATACACAAGATCACATAGTCCAAAATGGTATGTTGGAGGTTATAATAAGAATAGAGATAATGCCGTAAAGCTAGAGATATTAGTCCAGTATCGAAGAAAAAACTTAAGAAGATATCTAATACCCAAGGTGAAATGAATTACAATGGAATGAGCTAGACACCAATATAACACAACTTTCAAAGAGCAATATGTGGTTACCGTGAGTCCTTCCTTGGTAGTACGAGACAGGTTGCTTGTAATTTAAAAGAATACAATATAACAGCCATATTGAAAGCTCTGGTGGCAAGGATCTCTGATTGAGAATGAAGCAAATTTACTAACGTCATTTTATTTTTACAGGTTTTAGTTCAAGATTTGTTACACCCAACTGCTGCTTCTGAAGCCAAAAAACACAAGTTAAAGACTTTGGTTCAATCTCCAAGATCATACTTTTTGGATGTCAAATGTCCAGGCTGTTTGAACATCACTACTGTGTTCTCTCACGCTCAAACTGCTGTGACTTGTGAATCATGTTCCACCGTTTTATGTACCCCAACTGGTGGTAAGGCCAAACTATCTGAAGGTACCTCTTTCAGAAGAAAGTAAATTAGAAAGTAATATAGTACAACTTTTGTATATTTTTTAATATCGAAACACAATCGTCATTTACTAGTGGATCTACTACGTGCGGATTATTGTATGTCAACAGGTGATTCATTTCTTCAGCTTTTTTATGTTTGGTAACAAATAAATAAATATTATAAAAATACAGAACTATTTACAAGAATTATTTTCATTTTTTAGACATTTTTTCGTAATCATGACCGTAAACTTTAGCTAAAGTATCGAAATCCATTTTATCTCGCGCAGACTGATAGATATCATCAAGTTGTCTGTCCTTAATTTTAGCTTCTTTTTTCAAATTTCTAATTCTTAATTTCTCAAGCTTTTCTAAGTTTGAAACATTGGAATTCACAGATCCTCTTAGTTTAGTTTTAGCCTCGAGTGACCAAAGATCACCTTTCATCGCTTTCCTAGCATCATGGTATATCTGTTTATCAAAAGATTTGGGTATAGTCCATTTTTCTATTTGCCCAGATGATCCACATAAGTCAAAAGTAACATGACCCTTTCTCTTCTTGGGTTGATTAATGATCCTAGGCCAAGTATTTTGTGTATTGTCACCCAAGGAACCAATCTCAAACTTATTATCATTATTTTTGCGTGCATCTTGAATTTTACCAATGGTTTTTTCATCAATCAATGAGCGTTCCGCAATCATATAAGAGTAGTTAATTATCTCATAATTTTGCCCATTAGGTCTCCCTGTACCGGCCTTCGCCAGCCCATCAATGCCTATGCCATCAGTTGGAGTTTGCCATGGAGTTGCCAAAATTTTACCTTTTTTCAATTCAATATTGAACTTTGTTCGCATTACGTTTTTTTGAAAATTGCAGAATTTAAGTTTATTATCTTTATCGTGTTGATATAACTTGGGATTTCCAATTTGCAAAGGGCACTTTTTGTGGTGTGGACAAGGTGCTAGTATTTTTAAGTGATAACCTAGATTATTCAATCTTTCATGTTCTTTTTCTCTTTCCACCATTTCCCTCATGAGCTCCGGCTCAAATTCCAAGTCTTTCTCATCAACTGTCCCATAGGTATCGTTCAATTCTTTGATTAGACTCTCTGCAGCCCCAAAGTCTACTGCCTTTTTTTCTAAATTTGAATTTGTTTTAGGTTTTTTAGCAGAGCCCCTTATCCAAGGTCTTGGTATCTTACCATCTTCATCGGGATAGTTTTCTGGCCTTATCATTAGTTGTCTTGCCCGTGCAACAGTTTCAAATCCAAGGGGATTTCCCCTCTCAATTAACACAATATAACCGCCTGGAGCTAACATATTTAAGTAATGTTCTAGATTATCATCAACCTGTATTGGAAACTTTTCTTCATTTTTTAATAGTTGATGTGTCAATATTATAAGATCATATTGTCCAGATCCTGGTACAGTCTTTCTTAATTTGGTGGTAATGTTGATTCTCTTTGTCATAACCTCGCCAACAAGATCATCTCCTTCAAGAATGTCGTCACTAGCCTCATTACTGTTTTGCTCCAGTCGCGAGTCTGTTTCGAGCCCTAGCTCAGGAACTTCATTGAGTTGTCGACTTAAAATTAATTTAGCTCTTTTTTGCATTTCAATATGACCCAAAATAACAGCATCCTTCACTAGCGGTCTATATGCTTTACCCATTAAATCATTCAATGCTACAATACCCGTAGCTGGCCCATATCCAACGTCGAGAATCCTTTGCGGTGAAAATTTTCGTGATCCAACTCGTTTCTTTAATTCTGCTAGAGTCTGAAAAATAGATCCATAATTCTGTTGGAAGATTGCTGCAATATGCGAATCAACCTCCATCACAGTTTTAGTTTGCCTATGCAATTTATTTTGATACAGTTCCACAAAATAATTTGATGCGGATCTCCTTAAATTATTTGGTATTTGCAATGCCAATATGTTGTTCTGAATTACTTGTGACACTAATGGATTCAACTCAATTTGCTCTCTGAGCGTTCTAGCTTGTAGTGTTTTTGGCGATATCCGGGCTTCCTTTGAATTACCACCTTGTATCGGCCTTCCATCTGTTCTCCTAAATGGTGATGAGACACGCTGCAGAAGTATATCGTCCCTTTCAATAACTGTCCCACCCTCGTCAGAGTTAACAACCGAACCAAATACTTGATTGCGTCCGGATACTTGACTGTGACCATCTAAATCTACTCCTTCCAATGATGATCTTGAAAACCCCGATACATTCCTGATTTGTTTCAAACATCTGGAATTAATAGTACGTAACATGAATAAATCACCCGACCTCTTCTTGTGTTTTTTCTTAATACTAAAGTCTCATCGGTTTTTTTTTTCATTAGATAGAGTTCCGAAATTTAGCAGAAGTTGAAGAGGACCTGCTTCGCAGTATTGACAAGCAAAAGAAATCAATACATTGACACTAATACTATCAGCATGCTCAGCAATACTGTACTGGCATCATTGGTGCTGATTCTTATCACTACTGCGCTTGCACTAATTACACAAAAACAGAGAGGTAAAAGATTGGTTGTCAATGGAGAATCCGTGACCAGAAATAAAGATCCAACAATTATAATCGCTGGGCCATCAAATGTTGGAAAGACATCCCTCTACACATTCTTAACAACTGGTGAACATAGGAACACAGTGCTCTCCCAACGTCCTAGTATTGCACATGATTTTAAATTGTCAAAAGCGACATCATTTAGATTGATGGAGTTTCCGGGCCACAACAAGTTCCAAAATCAGCTGAATGATGCATTGAAGACATCAAATAATATCAAAGGTGTTGTATTCATGGTTGACTCAACTAAGGATCCTAAAGATTTGACGGAAACAGCCGAATTTTTATTCCAAATTTTACAAATAACAGAATCACGGTCTGGAGGTTGTGACATATTATTAGCATGCAATAAATCCGAATTGTTCACTGCCAGACCACCTCTGAAGATTAGAGAAGCTCTAGAAAAGGAGTTAGATAGAATAATTGTCAGAAAGAGAAAATCTATTGAAACTGTTAAAAGTTCTTTGAATGTCAGTCATTCTAAAGAGGATAACGGCAATGGTGAAGATAATGATGAAGGAATTCAGGATGCTTTACTGGATTTACAGCTTGCAGGCGGATTTAAATTCACATCTTTAGAAGGCAATGTCGATGCGCTTGAGGGCAGTGTAACAAAAAATAATACCGAAGCGTGGGAGTGCTGGATGGAAGAAAGACTAATGAATTAAAGAGGTATTGTGAATCATCGTATATATATGTATATTTGTAACAGTTTTGAAACCGCCCTAATTAATCTTTATGTTCTTATCTTCATTTGAGTCACGAAGTAGCAACACTCCCAAAAATGTCCCCACCAGCGTAAAACCGATTATTAATAAGAATATTGGCAAATATATGGCATATACACTAGGCAAGGGAAATAACCACAACTTATTATCCAGCTCGAAGACGGGCAATAGGAGCCAAAGCGTATAGTAGATCATAGCCACAGTTAAAAGAATGAATCTATTCATGATATGTAAACATTTGTGGAACCTCAATGGCAAGAGCAATTAATACGTGGAAATACCTTTTAGAAATGAAAGGATGAAACCGAGCTTTATAAAAGAAGGACATCTCTTTCACCCAAAGTGCTTAAAACTACTAATGAACGAGTTTCAATATTGCCAACTTCGATCCTGGGTGAATTATCACGTGACTCAGATGGGTAAAAAAGTACTGGTAACAATGGCGGCTATTAACTTGTAAAAGTATGCAGGATATGCCATTTTCGCACCAATGTTTCTAAAGGGATAAGTTTTGATTTTTTTCGTTACTGGTATATTCATGAAATTCAATCACTACTGAAACAGATCTATTTAAGTGATTTCTTGTGATTTATCCCAATTTCACCAGAATTAGAGTTAACAACATTAAAAACTCAGTCATGACAAAACAGGAAGTAGCCTAAATTATGGGTTAAAAGGAATATAACTAGAACTTCACTCTTGATGACAAGAAGAACAAATTTGAATTCAACCCTAAATAATGTATCTATCAATGTATAAGAAATTGACTCGTGTCAATGCTACATACAATTGAAACTCCGAAATCTCTTTACATTATATTTTGTTGTTCAAGAAAGCTATGATATCTGTACAATGAAGTCACAAGGATTAAACTTATGGTGCGGTAACACTAGAAATAAAGACTCTTGTGGAAAAAAAAAAGTACCCGTATAAGTGTGGAACAACTCGATAGGTTTAATTCGTGAACTTAACATAAAGAACCACTTCTTCAGATTCCAGGTAGTTATGCAAAACCTTCTCTCTTCGATCGATTCTCTAAATGAGCTAACATTTGTTCCTCACTAAGTAAAGCAAAACATTCAACAACTGTTGTTAGCTTACCAATGTTGGCCAACAATAGTTCTAAGAAATCATTGAAGATTCATTACTCAGAAAAGAAATTGTCTATAGGACGCATAAAATATTCGTTTCAAATTGAAACGTTTTGAAGGTTTCGAATTACTGTCATTGTGAAATGTAAATCTATAATATGATTAAATATTGGATATATATGCGATCTATTTAGCTAATAGAAAGTAAACATAAATACATATAGAAATGTATTGATCATGGCTATCTTAGCGCTTCATAACGATGAGACTACAGCTACAAAAGAAATCAGCGGCTATTAGTTATTTGTTTTACTATTACGATTAAGAAGAAAGATGTCGAAGAATTTAATTAGATTCCATTATATATTACTACAAGCTTTTATTGATTTAGTTTGTTACGAGCAGAGGAAAGTCGACATAGGGTCATTTCTTAGAATAAACACTAGGATAACTCTGAATAGTTATTCAAAGATTATTCAGTCAATTAAATTAGAGCCTAAAAAATACAGAAATTTTAAGGCCTGATGATCTTAAAATGGGAACAAGTATCTAAGGCGTAATAATAAATTCAACAATTAATAGCTCGCGTGGCGTAATGGCAACGCGTCTGACTTCTAATCAGAAGATTGTGGGTTCGACCCCCACCGTGAGTGTTTATTTTTATCTTTACAAAGGTTTTTTATATTCTAGTTGGTGATGCAACTTGTAAGACCTGCAGACAAGATCATCGTGACCAATTGCTCTCTTCACTACATTCCTACCATCAAAATTATGATCAAAATCGATAACCTAAGATGTAAATGGTATACTTTTATCTTCTCACGAGTGAATCTTGAATTATGGAAAAGACTCCACAAAATTCAAAGTAAATCTGTAGTAGCCAGAGAAATAATATTATTTAGAGAGTTATTTCATAAAACACTTTTTGTTCTTTGAATCTTAGTGTTGAAGGTGGGTGAGAGTTTGGACTGTCTGAAAATATTAGTTTGGGTTTACTGTTGTCGAGTACATGTATCTTGTCGGTCTATAAATAAGTATAAAATATATGATATTTCTTAATAACATATTAAAAAATGACCGAGTAGTCGCTGATTAAGCCTTAATGAGGTATCTTATCATATGTTAAAGAATTTGCAGGTGCTAGATATAGATCACTTGGGTGACAGTTCAAATCAAAAAAAGAATACTAACTTAAAAAAATACGGCATATCGAAATAATACAGTGTGTCAGAGATCCAGACAAAACTTATACTTTGATGAATAGCATTAGTTTCAGTGTATTACGAAATTTAAACTAGGCAAAGGATGGTTACTGAAATTATTGGCACTGGATGTATATAAATGTGTTGAGACTTACAATATGAATAAACTATACAAAAAAAAAGTGAATCATTAAGTATTTGCCACGATGAGCAAGTAACTAGAATAAGATTGGGTCCAAATAGAAGTATTGAGATGTGGAAGAAGGTCGACTGTTATTCATTGCGAGACGATTACATAATGGAACCTTACTTCGATGTGTTCTGTCCCCATAAAGCACCCATAATGCTTGTACAACTAAATTACTGAGATCAAATTGATTGTGTGATCACAATTGAGACAGTGACACTACAAGAGTGAAAACTCTTCACTTGCTGTGGTGTGGTATAACTCAACAGGTGTAGAAATGCGACCTATAAATATGGGTCTTCTTGAGAATATCAATCCACCTTGATCTACAGTCTTCTTCTGTCTAATTCCTAGAAAGAGGAAGGGTTCTTTACCGAATATTTAGTTCTATATCATTTAATATCAATTTTTATTGATCAATGTCTAACACCAACAATTTTAGTAACTCATCGGAGAATAAATTCTTTCAATACGATCTTATTTTAGTTACTTGTGCATCATGTTGGATTCTTGACTTGTCAGTCTCCTTTATCTATATTTCATTTATACTATCAGCTCCAACAGAAATAACAACAGCAGCCGTTATCCACTTTAGCCTACTTCAAGCTCAATCATATCAACATAAACCTATGGTGAGGTCAAAAAAAAAAATCAAAGCATATGCCAACCAATGTAGAACTTTATGTAACAAAATCTTTGTCTGAACATCAAATCCAATAATCCGTGATAGTTTAATGGTCAGAATGGGCGCTTGTCGCGTGCCAGATCGGGGTTCAATTCCCCGTCGCGGAGATTTTTGATTTTTTGTTAATCAAGATATTAAATGCCTAATTGTGCTAGCATATTATAATTTGACCAGAATCTCACCTCTAGCCATATGAAAGATCGACAAGTTGGATTATTACAACCACTGTAATCATCTATGTTTTTTTTTCTGATTTGTTTGCTCTTCATTCAATCAATACAACAAATTTTTTTTCTAGGTCACGATGGATAACTTCAAAATAGATGAAAACAAACAAGTTGTAGAGAAAAGAAGGCAGCTCGAATTGCATCTTCCTTGACAATCTTGTGCTCTCAATCAACCATGAGGTGGTGTGCACGCGATTTTCAATTGCTATATGAAAGCATAGAGGAAGGACAATTCGATGAAAAGTTATTTAACGAGGTACTTCCTGATTTACAGAGCCTAACTCTTTATAATGATAAACAGAAAAATCCTCAAAGCAGATCACAGTTGGAGAAAGGTGAAATTACCCTTAAGAATGGGAGCACCTATAAGATTAACCAAGAGTTTATGATTGCTGCAATCCTTTTGTCAGACGAACTAAACCTAGATGAGTTAGTTTCATGTGAACTGATTTTATCAGACCCAAAAAAATTTGATAAAGATACTTGTGAAGACTTGGCACTAGTCAATGCTGGAAAAATTGAATTTTTCCTCAGAAGGCAATATATTTTGCAAATTGTTTCATATTTAACAAACTGTTTGAATACTGAACACACCGCATATCAAGCATTAACCTCCAATGGCACTCTAATGAATAGTATTTTGGAAAGTTTCTGTGATATCCATGAGCAATTGAAGGAAATCAAACAATCTATCAGCAAGGCTCAAATACTAGACAATTATTCAATTTTAGCGCAGCAGAATGTTAAATTCAAAAGAGACTTTTTGCTCAGAGAGTATGATACATTGAGTCAAATATTATATGGCCTAATGAAAAATAATACGTTAATGCAGAAATCGTTTTTGCTGAAATTATTAGACCATGTAACGGAGATGGAAACGAATGACTTCTTTATCATCTATTATTTGCCATCGGTATTCCATGCCTTCAGCCAATTGGAAAAATTGGCAGATGTAGATGTTAAAAGCATACATGCACAATTTCTACAAGAATTGAAACTAGATTCTATGTATGAAAGGCCCATTAGAGTTTGCCTCATCTTTATCTTTCTCTCATATTTCATTAATTGGTGCAGGACGAAACCTCAAGAAAGAGCAGATGTTTTAGATTTTCAGTCTACAGTAGATGAACCAATGACAAAGGCAGTGGAGCTTGGTGCTTTGGAGCAATTGTTAATTTTTGCTGCTGACACCTCAGTTTTAGAAAAGGATGAAAGTATTGAACTGTTCTATGATGTCAGATCACTTTTGGAACGACACATACCAAGATTAGTACCTATTTACCTTTTAGATGTAAGTCCTGATGCGGGTTCTCAAAGTCAATACCAAGCAAACCAGCAGCAACAACAACTTCAATCACAAACACATAATTTTCAACGGATTGGAGAAGTTAGCAAGTTTTCCAAGATAACTCTATCAGAGCAGACCGAGTCTTTATTCCTTTCTGCACTACATGACGTTTTACGTTCAATCATAGCTGATTGTGCATTTCTACTAACAAAGATAAAAGATGCAGAGGAAGATTCCTTACTTTCAGGCGAGGATTTAGACTTGGATGATATTGCTCTGAGGGCAGACCTTGAAAGATTTTTTTTAACGGTGTTCTTTTTTTATTCTTCCAGAGCGGAATACTCTAGACTCTTTTGGCAAGACAAGGAATCAAATGCTTACGGATTTATTGAATGGTCCTCCAAATGTAATGATAGTTTAATGCGGTCATGTTTTTATTTGATGATTTCGAGTTTATCATATGGTCCTGAAAATGCGTTGAGTGTGTATCATTATTTTGGAGGCGACAACAATATCTCTTGGAGCATAATTGCGCAATGCATATCCGATTATATATTGAAGATCACAAACCTCAACCTAAAAGTTCAACAAAAACAACAAAAACAAACCACTGAGGAAATAAATTCGACAACGGTGGCTTTAGAGGAAGGCTTAAATGAAGAAGCCATTATTTTCATTTCCTCGCTTCTCACTCTGATTGGTTCAGTTGCCCATGACGTAAATGAAGAGTTCAAAGGCTCTCTTGCAAACTCGTTTACCGACATTCTGTTTGAATTTGCAAAGCTAGACACACCTCTAATTGGGGCATGTCTGAAGACTTTAAGCCATTTGGTGCCACTGTTGGAATCCGATAGAGTCAACTTCTGGTATTCTTTGGATTCTTTTATTTTCAAAGGCGCTGCACTTTCTTCCATGACCAGCTCATATACAATTGCATTCACGTCAGCTCTTACAAACTTTTCAGAAGTTGTTGGATTCTTGAAATTATTTCAAAAGCTGATATCCATAGGAACGAAGGAAGAGGATAACGAATACATGTATTTTGGTAAGTTGACATTCCCTTCTAAACTTGGTCAAGGATACAGAAAGGTGGGGATATGGCCATACTTCGATTATATATTGCAAGAAGTATTAATACATTCAAATAAGCTTCCTGACCAGACAAAAGCTTGTGTTATACAACTTCCGATACTGAATATCATAGAACAGTCGCTTTTATCTTTTGACTACAGATATATTATAAATTCAATACCGGCTCAGGCAAATTTCGATAGACTTGTTTGCACTGGTGACTTTTTCACTTACGTCCAAGAATGCCCCGCTCCTGCAGTTTTCAATCATTTATTCACTGAAAAAGTGTTCAGGCAGATTTTCGATATTGCCTCCGTAGGAGTTGATGGTCTTTTTATCGAACTAGAGGGTGGCAAAGAACAATTGCGTCTAATAACTATGGCGGTGAAAATCATTTGCCTAGTGCTCTCATACCAAGATCCTTACGTGGAGGAGTTTATAACCATTTTGACAAAAAATGGGAATAGTTCTTATTTCATGCCAAAGGATTTTGGATTACATGGACTTAGATCATTTTATGACGCTGTTCTTTTCAATTTGCCGGTTGTGGCTCATTTGGGGCTCTACATAGGGTTGGAGGATCATACACTCGTTTCTAATTGCCTACGGATAATGAGATTGCTTTCTGGTCATTACTCAGGAGAGAAACGTTCCACAGTGGGAAATAAACTACTCACAATTTTTGATTCCGTCGATGAATCTGCAAGAATAAAGGATGCGTTTATGTCTCAGCTAGAACGACCAATAGATGACATGAAGGTCCTTACCTTGAAACTAGAGTTGCTTGCATTTATTAATGAAAATCTATCGTTCACAGAGCAAATCCCCACTGTTGCTCATTTTCTTTTGGGTTTTCAAGTATCTAATAACATCTCAATGGGTCCTGACCTTGCAACATTCATTAACTCTAATCATTCCCTTTTGAATTCATTGACCAACGTTCTGGTATCTTCAATGCAGAGTGTTAATAGTGATTCAATTTCCTATGCTCCCATGAGATTGGCTTCACAAGCACTGGAGATTATATTAAAGATTTGCCGTAACCCATCAACTTCTCGGATGATGCTTGATCACTTCGCATCGCAACAGCTATTTGAAAGTCTCATGGAACTAGATCCTCAAGCTCATAAACAGACCTTGTGGGAAAATAAATTATTTGATGTTAAGCGTCCTGAGCAATGGAAACTATTTGTTCAAAGCGAGTCTAACGGGGCTTTACTTTCCTATCTCAATTACAAAAGTTTATTGCTTCAATATCTGAGTCTGGATATACACAGGCTTTCCTCCACTGGAATGAAATCCCATACAAAATCACAAATATCTCTCCTGATCTCTAATAAGCTCTGTTCTGCCAGGATATTTTCATTTCTTGATTCGTTGACATATGGCGATACACCATCAGAGTCCCAATCTTTGAAGCATCTTTCCTTATTCAATGACCTTCCATTAAATACGGAAACTATTACATTGAAAAATGATTGTACAGGAAATATTTATGATTTTGACTCCATAAAGTCTTTGATGGAGCTCACTCATAGAGTACATTCAAACACATTTACTAGTAAGTTATCCAATCAGAATATAAAAACGTTAAAGGAACAAGTTCATTATGAATCCAACTCAGTCCTCCAAAACCTCACAGAATACTTGAGCAAAAGCACATATATGAAGCGTCAATTATCGATTTTACATTCATGGGTTCAGTTAGTTCAAATAATAATATCCGATGGTCAACTATCGCCCTTAGAGAGATCAAATTTTATTCTAGAGGTATTTTCTTCAATTATTCCCAAGATCAACGATTATATTGACTTTGACATCTCCTTTTCAGAAGAGCTGGTGTCATTAGCTGTCGCTCTTTTTGATGTATATCAAAAAGACCGTTATAAGATCGACAAATTTCAGTCCGTGGATACTAGATTATACAACCTATTCAAAGCGTGTATCCATGGTATTAATTCACCATTAGCTACGCTTTCTATAAGGGCAGATTTTTATGTCCTTGCAAATAGCTATTTGGTCAGAATCTTGAATGATGAGTTGCTTGCAAAGCCTGTCCTGCACGACTTAAAAATGAATAGTGAAGGCTTGGTGCAGGTTATTTGTAATGATGCGATCTATGGGCAAGGTGCAAACCGAATTACTGGCATATTTGTATTAGACTCTTTAATAAGACTCGGAAATTTAAACAAGGAGAACTTCATTTTGAGCACTTTGATGAGAAATACGCATTTACTCTTGATCATTAGATCTATAAAAAATACTGACTCGTTATTAAGCTCCCCATCGGAAAACATAAGCATTGATGACCTACTTTACGAGTTAACCGCATTTAAATCAATCATCTATTTATTGATAAGAATTGCTCAAAATAGAAATGGTGCAAATGCATTGATTAAAAATAACCTTTTTGGTGTTATCGGTGACTGTTCCTTTTTAAAAATTGATCCGGATTTAGGTTTGGACTTATATTTTGATGAAGTGGCATTCAGAAATTCTAATTTTGTTACTGTTAACGTCAGTTTGGATAAACCTCTCTTTTTTGGAAAAGAAGCTAACGGTATCTCTTTGTTTGAAATCATAATCCCTGTATTCCAACTCTTATGCACTGTATTACTCAGTATGGGCAGTGCTAATGCTGTTGTCATCAAAGAGGTGAGGATGCTGTTAATAAAGTTCAGGAAATTGTCATTGGGAATAATAAAACGAGATGCATTGAAAGATACTGAAAAATTCAGGGTTTCTGGATCAAATGCGGATGGTCTTCATCAAATGGTCAAGTTGATAGTAATGCTATGTACTTTGACAGGCTATCGAGGCGAAGATAGGGCACTTCAATCCTAAACATCATATTTACATAGGTCACTAATAGACATAGTAAATACTAAAATGAGTGCAGAATAATCATTTCCTTTTTCACGATTTATATTATACATAATTTAACTAATTATTGTTATTTACTAATTTGTTTGATCTTTTGTTCCAATGTCGAAGAATTGTTCTCTAACGACTTGAGAGCCTCTAAATGTGAATTTAGAATCTTTATCAACTGTGTGTTCTCATCATCATCACGCAAGTTTATTGTAGTCGCTTTGTTAAATGTGACACTCACTTCATTAATTTCAGAGATCAATGAAGACAGATTTAAAGAAAGAGAATTCAAATTCTCGTCTAGGCTTTCAGCGGTGTGATAAGCCTGCTGTCTTTTATGATCATTATTATTACCTGTACCGCTACTACTAGTTGCAAGCACATCGGATAACAAGGCTTCAGTTTTATTCTCATAATTGTCAAGAAATGCTTCCAGCTCATCCTGTTGCCTTTCCACGTATTGTAACGTTTGATCTATTCTATTTTGAGTTTGTTCGGCTAGAACTGTATCGGAGTATAGTTGACTTATCTGTTGACCACCTTTAACCAAAACTTGATCCCATTCATTGATTCTTTTTGAGAAATCGTTAAAATGACTTCCTGCACCTGAAAGTTGTTCGGTCCATCTGGAAATCAAGTCATCTAAAGTTTTGTTATCAAGAGAAATAGGAGTTATTTCTACAGGTTTTGAAGTTAAATTTTGATCCGTTTGTTTAGGAACACTTGCTTTGTTTGGCTCATCCTTCTTTGATACATTATCCTTAGATCCAAACGTAAATCCACTGGCAGTTGATGTATTTTTGTCCTTTTCGTCAACCTTCTGATTGCCAAACGCAAAACCGCTCTTGTTGAGTTTTGATGGTTCCTCTGAATTAGACACAGCAGTTTTGCTACTGCTAAACACATCATTTTTTGTTTCACTCTTTGTATTTTCAGTGGAGTTAGAAGTGGCAGCCTTGGTACCTCCTAACGTGAACCCTAAAGCCGGAGATGTCGTTTCCTTATCATCTTTAGACTTCGAAGCTCCGAAAGCAAATCCAGGTGCCTCAGAGCTTTTATCAGTTGTTTTATTATTGAATGAAAATGCTGGTTGGGAAGGTTGGGATTGGCCCTTCTTTTCAGCTGCATCCTTAGTACCAAATGAGAAGGCAGGTGCGGTCTTATCATCCGGCTTTTTGGAATTTAAAGAAAAGGTAGGAGCATCGGCTTTCTTTTCAGTAGAAAAAAGACTTGTTTTAGGCACAGAAGTGGTGGAATTGAAGGAGAATGCAGGTTTCTTTTCTGAATTGTCATCTTTATCAGCCTTGGAACCAAAGTTGAAGCCAATTGATTTAGTTTCTTTTTCTTTTTCACTAATGAGATTGGTTGAAGAATTCGCATTGTTCTTAGAGTCAATAATATTACTTGACGAGGCTTCATCGGTTTCTGACTGCTTATCATTGCTGAAATTGAATAATGGCTTTTTAGTGTCATCCTTTTTAGTTGCTCCAAAACCAATAGAGGGTGTACTATCACTTGCTTTTGTCCCCAAACTGAAAGAATTGGCAGCTGGCTTGTTAGCATCAGTTGAAGAAGCACCAAATGAGAACGCACTTTTGTTATCAGAGATTGAGATACCAGTTGGCTTTTCAGTGGAACCAAAACTTAGTGAAGCTGGCTTAGAAGATTGACCGCTTGCATTTGATGTAGCACTGAATAGAGATGGTTTGGCTCCTGAAGTCTGTGCCGTGTTACCGAAAGAGAAAGCAGGGGCATTACTAGTAGCCTTATCATCATGATTTCCATTAGACAAAGATGTACCTCCATTTGGTATTGGTTGAGAAGTTGCTGACGAAGTTTGACCCTCTGATATTTTATTCCCGAATACTGTACTTGATGACTTATTATCGTCTTTTTTCCCAAAGAATCCACCCGAAGTTATATTTCCACTTCCAAATGAAGGTTGAGAAGCATTTGTGCCCTTTCCTAGATTAGGAAGATTGGAGTTATTTCCTGCCTCTTTGTTTGCACCAATATTGAAGTTAAAACCGCCGGCGTTGCCAGCTGCATTATTTGACGATGTGGTTTTGTCACTGAACCCAAATGTGGGCTTACTTTTATCATCATTCGTTGAGACATTGAATGTAGAACCTGGTTTTCCAAAAGCTGAACCAGAAGCAGCCGAAACTTTCGTGTCATTAGCTGCATTATTGTTTGAAGTGTTAGCTGCAAAATTAAACGATGTTCCTATCCCAGAGGTTGGAGTAGATTGATTATTAGTGTTCTGGGTTGAACTAAAGGAGAATGCAGGTTTATCACTTAGGTTGGCAGAAGCTGCACCGAAAGAAAAAGCAGGTTTACTGCTTGCATCTGATGAACCAACAGCTCCGAATGAAAAACCTTGTTTATTGCCTCCATTGTTGCCCATTCCGGCACCAAATGAGAAAGCGGGCTTGCTATTTGCACTTGTATTAGCAGTGCCTTGCTTATCTGGTGTATTGAAACTCACTGAAGAGATCGTTAGTATAAACATGTCCACTACTGATCTACATAGATCCCAAATCTCATTCACCTGGGAGACCTTAATTTGAAGATTCAATAATCTTGTTGATAAAAGTCTGAAATTACCTAATTGTCAACATACTTATGTGGATTGAGCTTCTCTCTACTTTTGTTTCTGAGTTACCATACATTTCATCTGTTGATGAAGTGCTATCTTCTTTACCTTTGCATCGCCAGAGTGCAAAAACAACTATTGTCCGGGTAAAATGTCATAAATATTATATTCTACATGCAATTATATATTAAGGATAAAAGATTATTCGAATGATAATCCCTCCATTAATACAATCAACTATAAATCACCGTGCTTTGTTATTATAGTATTATTGGTATTATTACCAGATATTAATTTGTTACAGGCACAAGTCACCTAGTCATGCTTAATGTCTTTTTGAATGCTATCCAAGACTTGATCGTAGGCTGCGTCAATCGCTTCATCAACTTCTAAATTATCTGCTTTGTGACTTGCTAATTCATCTTTAGATGATACTATATTATCTTCATCCTTTTTTATGGATTTTTTGTCTTCGCTTGTCTCCAAGGCATGAACATCAGTACATGATGCGTGTGGAGATAAATCGACCAAACGCTTGTGTGTTTCACTATTGTCTTTTTTGAAAATATCATGTAAATGGTAACCTTTACTATGGAGCTCATCGATAACATTAACAACCGATGACATGTCCGGTTTCAATAGTAAGTCCTTTATTTGATCAGTTTTCAGAGAATCGGCCGCGCGTCCTAACGACTCTAAGTCAATGGAAACATCATTTTGGTTATTACCCATAACCTTTTTCATGAACGCATTTCTACTTTTAAAGATGCTACCTTCTTCACGACTTTGCATCGTGATTTTGTCCGATGACTCCTTATTATCTTCATGTAATTCTATTGTATCATCTGCATGTGGATTGAATTCTTCAACATCTGCTTTGCTAAAAGGAAGTAGCATGGAATGCCCACTTTGCTCAAATGTAGAAGATGAGAAAGCTGTAGACACTGGAGTACCAAAATCTGGTTTTTCAGATTTGATGGCTTGATTTTGCTCCTCAACTGAGCCTGTTTCAAATATCGTAGGGAAGGGGACATCTGATTCAGTAGTGATGTATGAATCTGTATACGATGAATTAATCTTGGCTTTATGTCTATCTTTCAACAGCCTTAGCCCTTTTTCGAAACTAGCCTCTATAAAGCACAGTCTTATCAAGGTTTCTTTACCTTCAGTACTCAATTGCCCTTTTACTCGAGTATCAAATAAGTCCTTAACAACTTTTTTGATCTTCGATCTAGCAACCGTGACTCTCTCAATGTATCGCTCAACAAGCTTATCATAAAGATCTTTGTCTTTGAAATCATCTGTCAGTAATGCAGATAACTCTTCTTGCAAATTTGATAATTGATCCTTCTCGTCAGTGGATTTACCGCTGTCTTCTTTGACTTTTTTCAATTCACTATCAACATTTCTCATAGTGTATAAAGAAACTTTTTCTTTAATATTTGCAGGCATACAACTGTAATCGATGTCTAGAGTTATTAGAGAAGTACTCTTGCGCACGGCGTCTGCAAGAGACTTACAGGACGCAAGGTCAAATTTTGTCCCTAAGATAGAAAGATAATTCAATCTGGAACACAACGGTAAAACTTCCGCCAACATAACCACTGAGGTGGATGATAGGTTTTCATAGTCCAGGTGTAACCGAACCAAATTCACAAAAACTGGGAGACAGTTGATTAAAGTTTTCATACAATTAGGAAACATCTTGGGATTATTTGAAATGTCTAGGAACTTCAAGTTCTCAAAATAGCACAGAAGGCTTATCAACTTTAATACCTCATTTGTTTCAGAAGTATCATGAGGACGAACTTCTAAATTAGTACAGTTAAGTGAAACGTACTTGAAAATATTCTTTTTGCCTTTATTATGAATCTTGTCCTCTATAGCTTTGATAAATCCCGACAACCGGCCATTCAGGTCGTTGAAGCCAATATCCAATCCAGTAACCTTTGATTGTACCATCCAATTTGCTAGAGTATCAAGCTGCTCTTTGGTTAGACGGTTATATGCTAAACCCAATCTTGCTGTTGCAAGACATGCCACTTCTATGAAATTCGAAAAATGATCCATCGGCATTTGAGCACCCGATAATATAACTTCTTCTAGGCCGCCCTTACTAGCGACAGACGCTGCCAACAAATTCCAATTCATATCCTTTCGGCTATTTAAGTCACATTCCATACGTTTTAGATTGTTTTTCAATGATGACTTAGACGGCCTCTGTACGTTAGTTTTGATTGTTGGGACCATGGTTAGATCCAATGCCACCAATGATTTTGATTTTGAGACAAAGTAACAAAGCAATTTCCAACCATCATGATCCAGTGGTGTGTTTCTTAGAGACAATTTCTCAAAATTATCCTTACTCATAACGGCACTTAAAATGACTCTTAACATTTCCACACTCAAAGAAACGCCATCCAAAGACAGGCATAAAACTGGCGCAATACTTAAGAAGTCACTGAAAGACCATATCTCGATCATGGATGGTCGTGGGTTTCTCAATTGTAATAAAGGTATTGGACTCGTTGATCCTTTTTTTAACTGCTTCATAGTAGCTGGAATGGGCAGAATCTCCCTTAAATGACAGCAACGTGTGTACACAATATCATGCGGAATCCTTAGTTTCTTGGGTGGAAACACCTCATTATCAGAAGCTGTATCTTCAGAAACCATTGAAGCTAACGATGTCTGTGAATTTTCACCTACCAGACGTCTACTCACCATTGGCTTATCAATTGTAACTCTAGATGCTATGTGACTAACAGAAACGTCTTCTTCTGGTGTCTTCATTTGACTCTTAGATTCAAGTTCTCTCGCAGCTGCGGCAGTTTCTGCAGCTGCCTTTCCGATGTTCTTCTTCTGATCAGCTTCTTTCAAGCTATCTTTTGACGTCACCGGTTCATCCTTATTTTCTGAAAGAGTACATGGCGCCATTTCTTCTCGTTTTCTTACATCACTACCCTGTTGCGACTCATTTTCCACTAATAATTTTAATTGACCCGAACCGCCAACTACAACACCACTACTAGATGATTCCATTATTTTTCTTTTTTCTTCAGGTGATAGTCTATGAATGACAACGGAACCATTTGATTTAACTTCAACCTCACCTTGACGAGGATGTTTACTGCAGATCTGCTGAGGAGGATCATTAAAATATGTATTAGTAGCAAAAGAAACATATTTCAGAGGTTTAATATCTTCCAACCCGGGAACGACATTCGTCTTTCGAGGGTCAAATGATTCAATTGTATTTTGAAGACTGGCTTGTGACGATGCTTCATCCTTGGGATTACTAGAAACTGATGGAGTTGCACCATAAGATGTTACTCTTCTCAAGAATGCTCCAAATTTATGGGATGATGATGGTGTAGCAATGCTAGGTGAAGAGTTATCAGAGTCAGAACCTGAATCTGAAATTGAACTTGATGAAGATTTGGCATTAGAAGGTAATTTAAGAGCAGACGGTAATCTTGATCTTTTTGGATGCGCTGGCAGTGGTCTTCCTCTTGCATCATACTTGGTTTTAGTAATTCTAGACTCACGAAGCTCAGGTTTATCTCCATCTGTAGAAAAAGTAGCAGCTTGTCTTTTTATTTTCTCATTAGGTTTCTTGGAAATCGAAGAAGCATCAGAATTCCTTTGAAATGCAGAAACTGAACAACCTCGCGATTTATAATATTGAAGAAACTCAATCAATCGAGGATCTCCGCCATCTTGATCATTGACATTGCGACTTTCCTCAGAGCTGCTTACCTGATTATTCCGACTGGATGAATTTCGATTAGCTGTGTTAATATCATCGTTAAAGTAACCTTCATCTCCATTATGTCGATGTCTATTATGCTCCTGGACAATAGATTCTGTCTTAGATCTTGTTAGGGGAATCCCCCCATCTTCCTCTTCATCCTCATCTTCATCTTCCCTACTATTAAGATTAATTGTCGGTAAGACCTCTGAATTTCTTCTTCTTGATGATACTGATGGCGCACTCAGACTTGCTCTTCTGGTAGAAAGTCTTTCAATATGCTCAGGAGTATGAATTTCGCCAGGAGATTCATTCTTGGATTTCTTCTTGCCAAATAAACTTCTGAAAAAGCCCATTTTTTTTTCTCCTCCATGCGAAGATGGCGGTGATGAAGACGTTGCAAAAGAAGCCTTAGATATGGATGAACCTCTCCTACGGTTTCGCATATCCGTTTCAACATTACCAGGGCTAGCAGATGCTGCAGACAATGATTTTGTTCTCCGTAGTGTTACATTTGCGGCATTCTCCTCGTCATTACTTTTCTCACCCTCCTTAATCACAGTGGAGTTTGTTAAAGGAGATGCCACCGAATTCCTTCTAGCATACCGCTTTGAATTGTCCATTGTTTCAGGGCTCATAATATTTGATGATATATCTCCACTTCCAACAGATGCCGATCTTGATCTTATATTTCCGCCAGTCGCGCTGGGTGAAAGGCCAATAGCATTTGCATTATTTACGTTCAAGTTTTTTGCACCTATCACCCAATCCACATCCAACGAAGGAATTTTATACTTTTTTAATAAATCTGAAGAGTCTTTAGAACTCATTCTTCAACATCAAATTCGCCAAAAATAATGAAATCAATCAATTCAAAACACACCCCTTTTGCAAAATAGAAAGATCAAAACCTCAATAAATATAAAACAACCACAACAAATCCAGAAATACACTTGACTTTATTCTTAAGTCTGCCAATTCAAGCGATACTAGTCTCTGTATCTTTGAATTTATTCTTCTATGTGAATGGTAAATACGGCCTTCCTTTTCCCCTTCATATATGTTCTATTGTGCGCTAAAACAATTGTCCGCTAGGGGGGTCAAATAGGGTTCATTGTCCGGAACAGCGAAAAACGACTTAAGATAATCATGTGTTGAAAGAAATGTTGAATAGAGATAATTCCTAAACATTTGAAAGAGAGGTCTGTGGTAAACCATTGAGACCCCAAACTATGGATCTAAAACAAGTTGCAGTTGAGAAATACGAATCACGGGAAAGTTTGATCCGTGAGGGTGTTTGGAAGGGAGAGTTATATAAAACGGCCGATGTGAATGGGAAGAATAGAGGATGGCTTTGGAAGACGCTTGTTATCGACGACGATCAGGAGTTGAAAAGTTTATTGGATGTTCCAGACCTGAAAGAAGAATATAAAGCCTCAGAAGGAGATGCGGCGCGAACAATTTATAAATCAAGAGTTAAGGGTATAAGGCGATTGACACCAGTTACATCAAGCGCACATCCATTGAGTCAGAAGCAAATAACTGATATGAGGTCAACTAATTATGAAGATGAGGATGAAACTGATAAGACGAGCCTATATGAAAAGCTAGAAATCATTGATTTAGATTTATCAAGATTGATGGTTGACGATATCTTTCGAAATCCAATAGTACATACTAAAATGAAAAAAATCATGTACAACTTTTTGATCAGAAATGGGGTTTCTAAGCCAAGTGCTTATAAACAGGGCTATCATGAAATATTAGGCATGATCTTCCTACAACTATATCAAGATCGGAGGAGCAATGATACCAATTATAATGATGAAGATGACGATAAATTAATGATGAATCAAGTCCTATGTATATTTGAGAAAATAATGAGTCAAATGGAAGTATGGTCTTACAATGAAACACACTTGCTTGAATGGGATAAAGAAGTTTTCCAACCGATTCTGAAAACATCGTGTCCGCAATTGTACAATCTCATATACTCCGATGAACAGCACACAAATATAATATGGCTTATTCGCTGGACAAGGTTGTTATTTATCAGGGAATTACCACGAGATTATGCTCTAGTTATATGGGATCATATTCTCACTTTTATGTATCCATTAGACACTCTAGTAGCCTGCGTTATTGTCACATTACTGATTAATAACTACCAGAATCTAATGGAGAGAGTAGAAGACCATAATGACCTTGTTGAATTCATGCTGCACTATTCGGTAAATGCAAGCTCAATGATTGATAGTGTGGAACTCTGCAAAATGTCTGGAAATCTCTGCGAGTTATGGTATACACAAGATACAAGCTCCATGAAACTAGTAACCGATTCTTTCTTAAAGATTAGGTTCAACGTAGACGTTGAACCTATCGAGACAACTAATCAAATCGATCCAAACCGAAAGAGACTAGAAGAACGTTTACGTAAACGTGTCAAGCAAACATTATTGACTAGAGAAGCTAAATAAAAATAGATCAAAGATACTTATAAACTAAATTTATTTCTTCTTACCTTGAGCTGCAACAGCAGCGGCACCAGCAGCAGCAGCTTCTGGGTCTAAGTAGTAAGATGGCTTAGTTGGCTTCAAGTTTTCGTCCAATTCGAAAACCAATGGGATACCAGTTGGGATGTTCAACTTAGCAATATCTTCATCGGAGATGTTTTCCAAGTGCTTAACCAAACCTCTCAAGGAGTTACCGTGGGCAGTGACCAAGACGGTCTTACCAGCCAACAAGTCCTTGGCGATAACATCTTGCCAGTATGGCAACATTCTGTCAATGACTAAAGCCAAAGATTCAGTCTTTGGCAAGACATTTGGATCAACATTGTTGTATCTTTCGTCACCCTTTTGAGAGTATGGGGAAGCATCTTCAATCTCTGGTGGTGGCACGTCGAAGGATCTTCTCCAGGTGGTGAATTTTTCTTCACCGTATTTTTCCAAAGTTTCAGCCTTGTCCTTACCTTGTAGAGCACCGTAGTGTCTTTCATTCAATCTCCAGGATCTTTGAACTGGGATCCAGACTCTGTCGGCGTTAGCTAATGCAATGTTAGCAGTTTGAATAGCTCTGGTCAACTTAGAGGTGTACAAAACATCTGGCTTGACATTCTTTTCTTTCAACAATTGACCGGCTCTTGCGGCTTCCTTTTCACCAACAGCGGATAATTTAACATCAACCCAACCGGTGAACAAGTTTTTTTCATTCCATTCGGATTGACCGTGTCTGATAAGAATTAACTTTGGCATTGTATATGTGTTTGGATATTTGTGAATATACACTGAACTATAAAAAAGATTTAGATTGTAACATTTGTAAAACTGCTACTACTGTCTTACACCCTGTTTAAATACTTTCGAGACTATCCACTTACCCAACCACCATCTAATGCTGATGTCTCATGGAGGTACCACAATTACGACCACGGAACAAGTGTTGTTTTTCCACAGTCAATTGACCGTCCATCATCACGATCACATTCAAAGACGTTTTCCTGCTTATTCGTTCACGTTGTTGTACGAGGAAGCTACCAGTACATAATCTTCCTATTTCTTAGCAGCATCCACTAATATGTAAGCTTGTTATGAACCGCAATTGTAGCATCTTCTAAATTCAAAAATCTAAAATGAGCGGGTAACACTGTCCGGTTTAGTGGAATACAGAAATTCAATTAACAGAATCTATTGAAATTGTCCGATGACGTTTTCACACCTTACTATGATCATGTTAATATTCGGATCATTTTTCAATTACATATTTGATTGTATGTCATTATATCGTTAAATAGCAGTAAGTAGATACACACAAAGATCTATCAGAGGGAACTATTTTGAATTTTCTTGGGCGAACGTTTTGTCGTAGACTTGACCAACCCGATCATTCAAATCTGTTGTCTGCATGGCTCTATGTTTCGCAGCAAAGGCTTGTCTTGAACATTCTCTTGTGATTGTACTAGCGGCATAACAGCTCAACAAGGAGTAATCCAGCCATTCGAGATCTTTATCAGGTTCCCCACATAACTTGAAGTCGTACATAGCCCTGCTGTAGGCCAACATACATGCTATAGAACCAGTAAGGGTGTCACCCTGACCTCCGACTCGTTTGTTACTGCCCTCACATTCATTAATGAGAACATGATCCTTCGCAAAAATGCGATCTTTCTGACCTTTTTCTACTAGAACACAATGCAGCTTATGAGCGATGAAAGCTCCCGTTTCGCCATCCTTGGGGAGCTCTTTTTCGTATATTTTCTTGATACGTTGGAATTCTATAACGTTTGGGGTCAAAATTATTCTACCTTGTGGAAATTTCACAAGCATGTTGCGTACATCCTCATCTTGTGTAACTAGAAATAGAGCATCCGCATCTAATACCACGGGCGTCATTCCGTCCTGCTTTTCGAGGATGTACTTGATGATTTGTTTCACCGATTCAAGCATCCCAGAGTCTCTTCCCAGCCCTGGGCCAATGACAAGAACGTGCATCTTTTCTAGAAGTGTTTTGATTTTGTCCATTTCACCCAATTGGCCTGTTCTCAAGTAAGGATGGACCATCAAATTTGGGGAGTAGCTCTTAATTACTGTTGCGGCATCTCTTTCACAAATCACATGGGTCATGTCACATCCCATCAATGCACAAGCATTTGCACTAAAATATGGTGCACCTGTATAGTCTTCACAACCACCAATAACACACACTCTGCCATTTTGACCTTTGTGAAACTTCGGTGACAATGGCGGTATACACTTCTGTCCCGCTAGCTTAATCAATTGATTGTGATTCAGTTTCTTGTGTAACATTCTATTGAGCATATGTGGCCGCTGTAGTTCAAGACGCTTCAGATAATTCTATTCAATTGTGATTTATTCTTATATGATTGCCAAGAGTACCCCTTTTATCGTTTCTTGATTGGTTAATATCCCTATCACGTGAAGGAAGGAAGGGTTATTATTTGCGACTTGGATAATTCGCTTGCTATCTGAATATAAAAGGCCATGAACTTTAACGAAGTTGATGAAAAATACAGGGGGAGTTACATTTCTTGGAGATTTTCAGATCTGTGACAAAGACACAAAAAGAAAACTATGTTAGCTAGATTATCAAGATCCAATAATAAAATACTACCAGTCGTCATTGGTGGTGCTGCAATTGCTTGTTCTGCTTATTACGCAAGTAGATTTTATCACCCAATCTTCAACGAGTCCTCGAAGGTTGTATTCAAGAGTGATGACCAATGGATTGATCTAAAACTCTCGAAAATTGAGGATGTTTCTCATGATACCAGAAGATTCACATTCCAATTGCCAGAAGATGACTCGGAATTGGGTTTAACCTTGTGTTCTGCGCTTTTGGCTAAGTTTGTAACACCTAAAGGTTCCAATGTGATTAGACCTTACACCCCAGTTAGCGATTTATCCACCAAGGGTTTCTTCCAATTGATGATCAAGCGCTATGATGACGGTAAGATGACAAATCATTTGTTTGGTCTTCAGCCTCCTGAAACCGTTTCTTTCAAAGGACCTATCAAAAAGTTCCAATGGAAGGAAAACGCTTTTGAATCAATTACCTTATTAGGTGCTGGTACTGGTATCACACCACTTTTCCAATTGATTCACCACATTACAGAGAACCCTAACGACAAGACGAAGATCAACTTGTTTTATGGTAACAAAACCCCTGCTGATATCTTGTTGAAGAAAGAAATGGACACCTTACAGAAAAAGTATCCCGACCAATTGAAGATTACCTACTTCGTCGATAAGGAGGAAGGTGATTATGATGGTAAAAAGGGTTTCATCACTAAGGAATACATTGAACAACATGCAGCTCAGCCAAAGGAAGACACACATGTGTTCATCTGTGGTCCTCCACCATTCATGGATGCTTATTCCGGTCAAAAGAAGTCACCAACTGATCAAGGTGACTTAGTCGGTATTTTGAAGGATCTAGGTTATTCTAAAGACCAAGTTTTTAAATTTTAAAAATCTGGTCTGGTATCCGTTCTGAACTTATAAATGAACATAAACAATGCATTTAAAATATATATTTAAATATTCGAAGAGAGAAATTTTTGCCTGAAGTTGTCAGTTTGTTGTTGTTCCAATCTTTGAACACCTGCTTTGTATTTTGGAATTATAAAATTTGACCAGTTAACGACACTGGGATATGAAATGTATTGAAGATTGCGAAGGGAGATAGAGGTATTTTTTTCGATCGATTGAATACTGGCAATATATTGCGGGTCATAAAACATGGATTCATTCTCTTTCCATGATAAATGTTCTGTATTTGTTTCCACATCGATGATTTCAAGCCATTTCCTTCTTGGTTGACATTTATCTAGTGCCAGAAATTTTGTCTCTAAATCTTCCTTTTCCTCTTCACTTGATAGGTCTAAATCAAGTTCATCCATATTCGTTTTTTGGCGTTTCATTGAATGTTTAATCTTGGCTTCAAATCGCACATGCAGATGAGCACTTAACCACCATTTCGGCTTCAACTGTCGTAGCAATTCCCAGGTTTTAGGATTCCCCAGCTGTCTGGTTTGGATATCTTTGTTGAAAAATGGTTTTTTCCGAAGGATGTCTTGTACATCGCCATGATATACAACCCCATTGGGCCAATCGTGGCTTACCATAATATCCATCTTACAATCATGAGTTATCATAAACAATGGAAGAACGTCAGATTCTCTTATATGATACAATTCTTTAACCCTTTCATTCCAAGAAGAATGCTCCAATGATTCCCATTCCGGTCTCTTTTTATAAAAATCCCACTTCTTCCAGATTCCACTTAGACCACCAATTCTGATGCCACGAAACCAAATCACACTTGAATATCCCATGTAATAAATTTTATTTGCAACATATCCTCCATATGGAAGAAGCATCAGATGTCTCATTGATTCATGATTGCCGCCAACAAAGATTGTCATCACCGGGGGTGCAAGTGAATCATCGAAGTAAAATTCTTTGAAATCACCATATTTTCTATATCTTGGTGGTATGCTGATAGATTCCAGATCAAGTTCATCTCTTAGACTTTGAAAATCACCCAATATTATAAGCAAGTCTATTGGCTGAACTGAATGCAGTTCACTAACTTTTTCGAAGATTTGTTTCAACTCACCATGACAACAACCTTGAACAGCTATACGAAGTTTGGTCATGTTAAAACTTCTTGTTTCAACGCTGGTTTTCAAAAGAAGATTCTTCGATGACAATACATATTCAGTTTCCCACTAAAAGATCACAAGTCCAAAAACAAATTGAAAAATAAAAAAAATAAAAAAAAAAAAAAAAAAAATAGGGTACCACTATAAACAATAATAAATAAATAAATAAAAAATATTTTCGAATTAGATTTTTAACTGTTCCATTTTAATGGTTGTGTTTCATTAATATGCTCTTACAGCTGGTGGAACAGGTGGACATTCCTCTTCATCAAGAGTAGTTTCAATAACTCTTCTATATTTTAAGGTAACAGGATCAGCTGTATTTTTTTGCCAAGATAATGTATGCTTCATCCAATTCTCATCATCTCTCTCTGGATAATCCTCTCTTGCATGTGCACCACGAGATTCTTTTCTTGCAGCTGCTGAAACAGCTGTTTGTGTTGCACAGGTTAATAAGTTTTGTAATTCTAGAGTTTCGACCAGATCAGAATTCCAAATCATCGATCTATCGGAGACATGAACATCAGCGAATGTTTTATCAACAGCAGTAACATTTTTAACACCTTCATCTAAAGTTTTTTGAATTCTGAAAACAGACACATCATCTTGCATTGCTTTTTGCATACCCAATCTAATATCTGCAGTTGGTTTTGATCCAGTGGCTGTTCTCAATTTTTCTAGATTAGCAAGTGATTCCTTACCTAAATCATTTGGTAATGGTTTATGTGGTAAACCTGGTTGTAAAGAGTCTGCAATTGTATGAGCGACAGCACGACCAAAGACAACTAAATCTAATAAAGAATTAGCACCTAATCTATTTGCACCATGAACTGACACACATGCTGCTTCACCACATGCTAATAACCCAGGAATAACTTTATCATCCCCATTTTCATCAATTGTTAGTGCTTCACCATTCCATTTTGTAGGTATACCACCCATATTGTAATGAACTGTTGGAATAATTGGAATAGGTTGTTTTGTAACATCAACACCTGCGAAAATGGCAGCTGTCTCAGAAATACCTGGTAGTCTTTCTTTTAAAACTTCTGGAGGTAAATGAGATAGTTGTAAAAACATGTGATCCTTATTTTTACCGACACCTCTACCCTCTTTAATTTCCATGGTAATGGCTCTTGAAACAACATCTCTACAAGCCAAATCTTTAGCAGTTGGTGCATAACGTTCCATAAATCTTTCACCTTCTGAATTAACCAAGAAACCACCCTCACCACGGGCACCTTCGGTGATCAAACAACCTGATCCATAGATACCTGATGGATGAAATTGAACAAATTCTAAATCTTCCAATGGGAATCCTGCACGAGAAACCATAGCATTACCATCACCTGTACATGTGTGTGCTGATGTGCATGAGAAGTACGCTCTACCATAACCACCTGTTGCGATAACAGTCTTATGAGCTCTAAATCTGTGAATTGTACCATCTTCTTGGTTGTATGCGATAACTCCAACAACTTCTCCGTTATGTGTCAAAAGGTCCATTGCAAAGAATTCAATGAAAAAATGAGTGTTGTGTCTCAAAGCTTGACCATATAATGTATGCAATAGCGCATGACCGGTTCTATCCGCCACGGCACATGTACGATAAGCTTGACCACCTTTACCGTTCTCCTTAGTTTGACCACCAAATGCTCTTTGGTAGATTCTACCTTCGTCGTTTCTAGAAAATGGTACACCAAAATGTTCTAGTTCAATAATCGATTTTGGTGCCTCTCTAGTCATATAATGAATAGAATCCTGATCACCTAACCAATCTGAACCTTTGACTGTATCATACATGTGCCATTTCCAGTTATCTTTGTGCATGTTTCCTAGAGCTGCATTAATACCACCTTGTGCAGCCACCGTGTGTGATCTAGTTGGGAACAGTTTCGACAAACATGCTGTTTTGTATCCCGCTTCTGCCAGACCAAATGCAGCTCTCAATCCTGCACCACCAGCACCTACCACTACACAGTCGTATTCATGATCCACCACATGGTATTTCGAATCCTTAAATGGCGAGCTATTGTCTCCATCCACTGCTCCTTGTACTTGTCCTAGACGTGCTGACGACTGAAACAACCGTCTGGCACTTAGTGCCTTTGAAACTCTTGAAACTGTTTGATTCCTGACAGATAACATTTTGCCTGTGATTCTGCTTGCTCAATTCACAAGCTCCTCCTCTATCTGTCGTCCTGTCTGTCCACTAGACTCTTCGATATTCCCTTGCAAAGTCCTTTCTACAATGCTTTTAACCCATCTTATATTTAAATGTCTCTTTTCCATCTTCCATTACCAAATCACCACCGGACAAAATCGCCGTGATCCTCTCTTGGCTCTTGAGATGCTAAATGACCCGGAACTTTTTACTTTCGGAAGCGATCTCGGTCCTGCCGCGAATTTGTGGTGCCGCCAGCTTTCCATAAAAACTCCCGTAGAAGCCATGCCGTATAAAAGCGCGGGGGACAAATCAAAGAAGGGGGAAAGAAGGGGGGGGAAATCAAAAATGAGGAAAAGACACAAAAAACATTCAAGTCATGTGATTATCACATGGTCTAGGAATGGAATTTCAAATTTTTTTCGCTTATTTTTTTTGCTGCGCTATATTGATTCTCTTTGTAGCGCCAAATGATAACGGATGTTTCGGATATAAGCTCCCGGGAAAGCACATCACAACCAATACATACACAAACCAAATTTCAAAACTGTAACGTAAGTATCACGTGGCTATCACGTGTTTTGTATTGAACTATGTGAGTAGAATTATTCGAGTATTGAAACGGATAATAGAGGACGAAAAATTTGCCAGTGCAATGCAGTCTTTTCTAACACTTTTTATCTTGAATATTAGGTTTTAAATGTTCTTCGATAAATGAAAGTAAACTGTTTTAGTGAGTTTCATTTTGGATCAAGTTATTAGCCGCCTTGTGTATATTTCGCATGTATATTTCGTGTGTGTGTGTTTCGTATATAGCGACTCATATTTGATACCGTTGCAAATGATACAAGGGTTGTTTTTCCTGAATACATGGCAGGTAATGTAGAGCAGAGCTCACCGTATAAAAAGCAGGTTTGTATCATGTGATTGTCACGTGCTGATGTGGTTTTAAGAAGTTTTGTTCTCTGGAGTACGTCTGGTAGGTTATGGCGGCTAATGTATCTGGTATAAAATATTTCCCGGAAAATATGATAATAATTCGATTGTTAAAGATGTTCAAATGGAGTGGATTTTCAATTTGTATTGGGTTGTTCTCTGCTCGTAATATGTATGCATTTTTCTCTGAAAACTGCGAAACATGGTGTTGTTGTTCGAGAAAGCAGTAGGAGATGTCATTATAACAAGTAGACAATGGGCTGTTTCAAGTTGATGGCAATGATTATGAGCATTATGAAACTGCACATGAAAGTTGTTATACCTCTAACGCGATAACAAGGCTTATGAAACTAGGATATAAATGTTAAAATGATTTGATTGGAAGTGTTGAACAGGAATCAAGTGTGGTAAATATGGCTGTATCGAGATGGTGGATGTCACGTGCGTGTCCAGGTATTTGTTTTTGTTGGTGTATTTTTTTTATAAACGTGCACGTCACGTGATCTTCGAGCCTTAGCTGCCAAGGAGTGTGTGGGCCATATGAAATAATTAGCCGTCATCATCGGATGTTAGCATATGATAATCAACAAAACACAAAATAGATGGAAAGATGTCTCACTCATCATCAGTATTGTCGCTAGCCGCGAGTCAAATCGATCCGAACACACATCAAAATGTGAAAGCAGCGCTATTGAAAAATCCTGCCAGTGATGTAGACACTAATTATGGTTCCCTGTCCCATGATTCGGCAGGGATCGATATTCATAAACCAGATCCACAGGTAGTAGATATAGTATCAAGACATTTAGTCAAAGATTCAGATAACTTACAGCTGAAAAGTGGGGATATGACACGAGATATCTATAAATGGACCAGTGAGCATCCCATAACGGCGTCGATGTCGAACGACAATTTGGTGATCCAGCCCTTTGCACAAAGAAGAAGGTCTATCAGTTTTTCGGGTGCATCTGTCCATTCTTCGGCCCTCTGTAGTACAAGGAATAGCGAAGTTGATTCGCAATATCAAGGAGAGATGACACACGACGAAATAAGGGCCCCGGGTGGTTTCAGAAGATCTTTCATACTACAAAAACACAAGAAGAAATTTGGAAATGATGCACCACCACCAAATTTTTTCACCAATAATTTCATTGAGTTCTTAACATTGTATGGTCATTTTGCTGGTCAGGATCTGGAAGAAGATGATGAGGATGAGGATGAAATTGATGAGACTGAGATACTAGAACATGGTCACCGTAATCGCCACTATAAAGAACATGAACACAAAACATCTACATTCAAAGCAGTATTACTTCTGTTGAAGTCGTTTATTGGTACAGGTGTTCTTTTTCTACCAAAAGGATTTCAGAACGGTGGTTGGGGATTTAGTGTCATATGTTTATTTCTCTGTGCGATTGCGTCATTCTATTGTTTTGTGATCTTAGTTATAGCAAAGGATAAGGTTGGTGTCAATGGTTATGGTGATTTAGGTGCAACACTGTATGGTTCCAAATTAAAATTTTTAATTCTGTTATCAATTGCCCTTTCCCAGATTGGATTTTCGGCAGCTTATATTGTTTTTACTTCAGCTAATTTAAAGGTTTTCATTGAAACTACAACTGGTATTCAAAAGGATTCTATTGGTTTGGCAACATTTATCATAATTCAAGCATTATTTTTCATACCATTAGCATTCACTAGAAATATTGCAAAATTAAGTTTTACTACATTGATTGCTGACGTATTCATCTTATTAGGACTATTGTATGTTTACTATTACCCAACTTATTATATTATACGCAATGGCCTGGCCAAGGATACGATGGTTTTTTTTAATAGTTCGGATTGGTCTTTATTCATTGGTACAGCAATTTTTACATTTGAAGGTGTTGGTCTCTTGATACCAATACAGGAATCGATGAAGCATAGAGAAAAATTTTTCCCTTGTCTCTCTGGTGTCATGATTGTTGCAGCGGTTGTATTTATTTCTTCGGGCCTAGTCTGCTACTCAGCATTTGGAAATAAGGTCGAAACTGTCGTTTTATTGAATTTTCCTCAAGACTCACCATTTACAAAAGCAGTTCAACTATTATATGCGGCAGCAATTTTATTATCGACCCCATTGCAACTATTTCCAGCAATCCGTATCTTAGAGAATTGGACATTCCCAAAAAATGCATCTGGTAAATATAATCCACGTATCAAATGGCTAAAAAACTATTTTCGTTCAGGGGTAGTTATATTAACAGCACTTATATCATACATTGGTGCAAATGATTTGGATAAATTTGTGTCCATTGTTGGTTCATTTGCATGCATTCCATTAATTTATGTTTTCCCACCGCTGTTACATTACAAAGCATACAAAGATCAGCGATTGGGGATGATGAGATCATTCGATCTCATCATATTAACATTTGGTCTAATAGTTATGACATATACAACCTATCAAACCATAGCAATGTGGGGTTCATGAGTAGGTAATATCAATTTATTGTAATTCACATTTATTTGATATCTATTGAATTGTATCTACCGTTATAAGTGATATGTACATCTTTAAATTTCAAGTTAATAAGTAAGGACTTCTAAAGGCGGCGATATTAAGACCTTTGCCACCGGAGAAGTAAAACAAACTGCATCATATCAAGTTAATCAAGTAGAATTGTATAAATTACGTTACAATGCCACCAAAGGAGGATTGGGAAAAATATAAGGCACCAGTTGATAGTGGTGAAGAAACAAAGGAAAAAGATGATAAGAACGTTCCACTTACAGAAGGTGATATTCAGGTGCTAAAGACATATGGGGCCGCTCCATATGCAGCTAAGCTAAAAGAAACTGAGAAAGACTTGAAAAATATTGAAACAAGGATTAAAGAAAAAGCTGGGGTTAAAGAAAGTGATACAGGCTTAGCGCCTTCGCATCTATGGGATATCATGGGTGATAGACAAAGACTTAGCGAAGAGCATCCCCTTCAAGTGGCTCGTTGTACTAAGATCATCAAATCCAATGGTAACAGTAGTGATAACGTTGATGCAACTGACGCTAGTAACATAGCATCTGGTAGTGCAAATGATGATCAAACAAGGGATAACAATGATGATAATGATGAGGATGAAGATGCCAAGTATGTCATAAATTTGAAACAGATAGCCAAATTTGTTGTTGGGCTTGGGGAGCGTGTGTCACCAACTGATATAGAAGAAGGTATGAGGGTTGGTGTTGACAGATCAAAGTATCACATTGAATTGCCTTTACCTCCAAGAATTGATCCATCAGTAACAATGATGACTGTGGAGGAGAAGCCTGATGTGACATATAGTGATGTAGGTGGTTGTAAAGAGCAGATAGAGAAGCTTAGAGAAGTCGTTGAACTTCCACTCCTATCACCAGAAAGATTCGCAGCATTAGGAATTGATCCCCCCAAGGGTATACTACTGTATGGTCCACCGGGTACTGGTAAAACTTTATGTGCAAGAGCAGTAGCAAACAGAACAGATGCTACTTTTATAAGAGTGATTGGTTCAGAACTAGTTCAAAAATATGTTGGTGAAGGTGCAAGAATGGTTAGAGAACTGTTCGAAATGGCTAGGACGAAAAAAGCATGTATAGTATTCTTTGATGAAATTGACGCAATCGGTGGAGCACGTTTTGATGATGGTGCTGGTGGTGATAATGAAGTTCAAAGAACAATGTTAGAACTTATTACACAGTTGGATGGGTTTGATCCTCGTGGAAATATCAAAGTGATGTTTGCTACCAATAGACCTAACACTCTAGATCCAGCTCTATTAAGACCAGGAAGAATTGATCGTAAAGTTGAATTCTCCTTGCCAGACTTAGAAGGTAGAGCAAACATTTTCCGTATTCATTCTAAATCTATGAGCGTTGAACGTGGTATCAGATGGGAGCTTATTTCTAGACTGTGTCCAAATTCCACTGGTGCAGAGCTAAGATCGGTTTGTACAGAAGCTGGTATGTTTGCTATAAGGGCAAGAAGGAAAGTTGCTACTGAAAAGGATTTCCTACAAGCTGTTGAAAAAGTTATTAATGGTTACAAAAAGTTCAGTTCAACATCCCGTTATATGCAATATAATTGAGTTTATTTCTGATTTTTTGTATAGTACATAAATATATAAATGCAATGCATGAATTATAAAGGAAGAGAAGACATTTATATATGAAGCGTTGAGAGGAAAATTCACTCCCACCAACTAACCAGTCCCATACCATCTGTTTGGCAACTTCCTAATAATGCATAAGCAGGTGGTTTCTTAGATACGTTTCCATCGCCTTCGTTGCCATTCTCCTTCTCACCTTCCTTGGCTTCTTGTTTCTGTTGCTCCTCCAATTCCCTTTCTTTGGGGGATTTAGGCTTCACATCTACAAAAATCTCTTCTTCAACCCGGAATCTTATTTTCTCATTAACATCAAAGTATAATTTTGTCTCCTCATCCATCGGCCATACCCAGGCATTATCTGCTGGTGAATAGTAACAGCCCTCAAATAACATCTTCTGTGGTATAAATATCACATCAAATAGTCCTAACAATGAGATTTGAATCCCTTCAGCGGTACATTTTGAAATCCAGCCAGTAATGACTTCCCCAACGAACGGCTTGAATACTAATGCTCTAAAAGTAACATTAATGTAAGATGCACCATCCCCTGGTTTCAATTGGCCCTCATCAACTTCTAAGAGATCATATATCGTTATGCACAATCCTAAATGTGGAATAATTTTATTTGCAAACTTGTTGTTTAATTGATGTGTTACTGCAGATACTGTATCGCGATGAAATTGATCCGGTGGAATTCTAACCAAGTCCTTGATTTTTGAAAGAATGAACATCTATATTAACAATTCCAGAGTATTCGCCAGATCAACCAACTTAAGTAAGTGAACTCAGCTGCTTCGTGCTTCTTTATTCTTAAACTCATCTGATCTGCTTATGATTTGTACTCTTCTATACCCGTCAATTATGATTGAAAATTTTGGCATTTCAAGGCGATGAGATGTGATGCGATGAGTAGGTTAAAGATCAATAGTTTTAAACAAACATCAGGATTAGGAGCTATTCATTTAGTATTAGGCTGAAGCATTGAACTACAAATGTCTAAAAGATTCAGTAAGAAAAACGCACAAAAGTATGTGGTAGTTCATAGACCACACGACGACCCTCAGTTTTATGACGAGGGAGCCTCTGCACATGTCTTAGTACCTGTGGGTGAACGTGGTAAAACAAGTGAGCCTGCCTCACTTAGTGAACCAACTTCTCGCGGGATTAGGAAAGAGAAAGTTGGTGAGGCTGCACTATACGGTATAAACTTCGACGACTCTGCCTATGACTATACACAACATCTAAAACCAATTGGAGAGGATCCTTCCAATGCAGTCTTTATCCCAGCAAAACAGTCGAATGCTGGTCCAGATAAGCCTAAAAAGAAAAATATCGAAGATCTATTTGTTGAGCCATCTTATCAAGAGACTGAAATCGTTACTCCTGTTTTCCAAAGAGGTGTTGCTAAGCCAGAATATTTAATACATCAACAAGATGTTCCCGATGATATCAAAGGTTTCAAACCTGACATGAACCCTGCTTTGAGAGAAGTCTTAGAGGCATTGGAGGATGAAGCATATGTGGTAAATGATGATATTGTCGTCGAAGAGAGTAAAATTAACGAAGCAGAAATTGCGAAAGATGATGAAGATGATTTGTTTGCGCAACTTTTGGGTAGTGGCGAAGCCGAAAATGAGGAACAATTCGAAGAAGAGCTAGATGAATGGGATATAGATAATCTTGGAGATTATGAAGATGAACATTACCGCGAAGAACTTGAGAACATCGACAATGTCGAGAACCTGGAAGATCTTAGAGATATCAATTATCAAGCAGATGTCAAAAGATTTCAATTCGAACAAAAACATTTGAACGGGAAAGATGATTCCGATGACGAATTCGATAATGAGAGTATACAACCAGATCTGGAAATAGAGAATGATGAACTGGGTGATCTACCGACGTTTGATTCCAAAGCAAAAACAGGCAGCAAGAAGAGAAAAGATCGTAAGAAGAAGGGCGCAATGTCAGATATTTCCGGGTTTTCAATGAGTTCCAGTGCAATTGCACGTACAGAAACAATGACCATTTTGGATGATAAATATGATCATATAATTTCGGGCTATGAAAACTATAAAGAAGAGCAGGAGGAAGATATTGAAAATAATTACCAGCTCTTTGATATGTCTAAAGAAAGGTCGGATTTTGAATCTCTTCTTGACGATTTCCTGGACAATTATGAATTAGAGAAAGGTGGTCGTAAATTAACAAAAAAGAGTGAAGAGCAGGAGAGGTTAAAGCTTGCTGCTGATGAAGTAAGTAAAGGTAAACTATCACAAAGAAGAAATCGTGAGAGACTTGCCAAACAAAAGGAAGAAGGTGTAGGGAAAGTGGCAAATAGCTTAAGTAATTTGAAATTGTAGATATCGTACATGGTTTTGATTGTTTAATACAACTACCCTCGTAGCTGATTTTGATGCATTCACGTCAAAATATGATCACGTGTAGTTTTTTTGAGGATAGCGCCAAAAGTATAATTATTTAAAGGGGATAAACCCTGAAAACACACCCCATCAAGCAAATAAGTTATAGATCAAGGATTGTTCCTCTAAGATTATTAATAGAATGTCTGGTGAATTAGAGTTGTTAAAAAAACAGGTTGCTGAATTGCAGGAGCTGGTCAAGCGTCAAACGCTTCTGATTTCAAAAACGGGGCAAAATGTTTTAGAATTACAGGTTTCTAAGCAGAGATCTGATGTCGACGCATTTGGAAGCAAAAAATCATCGACTTCGAAGGTCAATTCGCAGGTTGAATCAGCGGACCTCGCAACTAATGAAGATTTAGTGCAACTTGTTGGAGAACTGCAGATTCAATTGGACATTATTGAAGAAAGATCAATCAGAAGATTGGCAAATGCAACTAAGGTTAGCGATGGTGACTTCTTATCACCATTACCAAATGCTGATGGTGATATTCCTTCTGTGGACGATAACCTATTTCCCCGTACTCTGAAAGACTTCGAGAATATAACAGATATTGCTCTTTTCAAATTAGCCAAGTTTTATGAATTATTGCCACCAAGTTTGAAGGAGCAGGAAGCTTTCGAAGACTTCTTGGAAGGAAAAGTTCAAGATTTTCATATTGATGAAATCTCTGATGAAGAAGTTAAGAAGGAACTAAGTAAGTACTCTGCGGACCAGTTGGAAGATACTTTCAACGATTTGGCCAGATACCTTGGTTTGAAACAGAGAAGAGGTACAGCAACTTGGTAAGCTTTCTTAGTTGTTTCTCTTTGTTAAATCACCGTCAACTTCTACATTTGATTAACTATTTAAATTGACATAACATAATTGTTTCATTTTTACTTAATGTACACGTTTTGAGGATTGTTTCATATGGTCGCCATCTTCAGTTCTTGGACGTTTATTTTTAGCCATTTGATCTTTTGGTTGCAATGGCTTTGAGTCAGGAAACATTTCCAATTCCTGCTCCCTGATAATCCTCTTCCAATCCCATCTTTTTCTAACATATAATTCCATATTCCAATTTTTCCAAACTTGTCTACCATAAACACTATTTTTAACCTTCTCTGATTCATCATTCATAGAGCCAGCGATACGTTCCTTATATAACGTCAATTTTGCAGTAAAAAACCATAGTTTATCCATAATATGTGATCCATAAGCATTACATACCAGGTTAATAACATCTTGGCATAAAATGTTTAGTATCCGCTTCCTTTTTACTGTGTCGACGCGCTGAGGTTGAAGGACATGTTCAACAACATGTGAGAATACACCATGATAACACATTTGCAATAATCTTTCACCTGGTAACGATAGTAAACTTTCAATGGTGATAGATAAAAATTTATCGTCATAATCAATCAACTTTTCCAAAAAAAGAGATCTTCTTCTCTCTTCCGCAGTTGGCCAATCATCTCTGGTGTTTCCAAGAGTCGATGAGCTTAGTTGCAAACAACTCTCTAAAATATTTTTTTCCGATGACTCCCGGGCATAGTACTTTGTGATCAATTGTTCGATCACTTCCTCTCTCCTGTAATTGTTTTGTTTTATACTTGCATCTATTATTGAGGTCCCAAAATTCATATTGGAGTTCAATAACATGCTTAACTCAGGAATAATAGCGTCTAGTATTTGTTCCACTTCTTTTGATTTTAAAACCAGAATCAGGGCTTGTAGAACGAATGCACCTGTGGAATCTCTTTTAGCCAATTTTAAAATTTGATTTTTTATGTAGAGATGATATAATCTCTCTACATTTTTTGTCCTTGCAAATCCAATCACATTTTGTAAAAAATGAGATCCCACTGGATCAGATAATAAGTACTCCATGAATGATTCTTCTTTCGCGTCCTTTTCGTCCCCAGAACTGAACGCTAGTCTCCAGAATGAGCGATCTCTATCAAAAATACCTTCAACTTGAATTATCAGTTGTATAACGGGTGATGCTACCTTATCAACACAATACTCTCTGAACTTTGTAACCATTGTGATAGTGACATCAGATTTGTTTTTCACTCCTCCTGTAAAACTTTTGTATAGAGTCCCGATTAAGTCACGAAGCTCCAATTTGAATGATTCTGGGGTTTGATATGATTTGTCAAAATCGTCATTATCTTTTATATCAATCATCTTACGAGCGATCTTCGACTTCTTGGAACGTAAAGCTGAATTATTTTGAGTAGAATTGGGAAGTTTCTTAGATGAAAGAATTAAAATCAAAAGCCTCAGTACATGAGATGCATATTGGTGATTGATCATTGCTCTTAAGTGGGGCTTCAGTTCATTGATCATAAACAAAAACATATTCTCCATAGGACTAAAGACTTCTTCGCCACCTTCTTGTTCTATATTCACAGAATCGAAACTTGGTGTCAATAGTTCCTTTTCTACCAATGCAGCACTCCTCACAAGTAAAGTTTCCATTACATGTGAGGCGTATTTGTGACAGGATAAATTATAAAAAACACCATTAAACGATTTGAAAATAGATTTTAGTTGTATATCATCACAAAGCATAATCACACGCTCCATCAATTTGGAGCAGATTTGAGATGTCACTAGTTTTAGTTCTTTTCCTTGTGCTTCCTCGATAATATTTGTAACAAATCTCTTCTTCTCTTCGGGAGATTCGAAAGCATCCATTCCTAAAGTAGCTTCGGCTTGCTTGAAATATTCAAGTTCTTCACGGTCTAAGATACCAAAGAACATTTGTGGATCTTGTGCATCAGTTTGATCAATATAACCATGGCTCTCAACTTCATCTACTTTTGAAGCGCCACTGGACGCTGGAACAAATTCATTCTTTTGTTCTTTCTTCAAATGCTTTCTTCCTCTAACTTTACCCATATTTATAGCTAATTTAACGGATAATGTGCGTTAATTGTAAGACTGCAGAGTCTGTTGATGATTTTCCTCATCCCATCTCATCTCATCTCTTACCTCTTTTATCTTTTTTCACTTCTATTTTTTCAACTTTTTATATGTTCATCACTAGAAACGACTATATCAAAACGATTACTTTACAAACATGACATATATAAATGACTTTCAATCAATCAGCTTGATCCCAATTTCCTGGTTTTGGTCCTTGTGGAGGTGCAGGTCCACCAGCTCTCTTAGCCATAATAATTTGATCAACAGATAGAATTGTTGTTGCAGCTTCAGTTGCAACATTAATGGCAAATTTTTTTGGTGCAAGCATATCATAGATACCTTCTTCTCTAATATCTATAACACCTTCGGCGCTATCATCCTGGATATCAATACCCTTGAACAGACAATTTTTGTTCTCTTCTGAGGTTTGTGAATCGGATGAGATCACAGTGTGAGCTGCATAAAGATTTGGCAGAATCTCGTTGACATCAAGACCCGCAGTTTCAGCCAGGGTACGTGGTACAACTTCAAATGCCAAAGCAAATTGTTTTATAGCTAATTGGAGAAGGCCAGGTGTTTTCTCACCGAATTTGGTGATTCTTGATACCAGTTCGATTTCCGTTGCACCAGCTCCTGGCAATAATTTGCCACCATTTGGTTTGAGTAAGCCTTTGATTGCTGCGACACCATCATCTATTGCTCTCTCAATGTCGTCCAGGTTATTCTGAGTTGCACCTCTCAATATAATTGTAGAGGTACGTGAAATTTCTTCGGATTCCTGCTTGAATACGGTAACTCTATCACCACCAATCTCCATCGTCTTGATGGTTTCTACTATACCAATTTCCTCAGGAGTTGGAGCACCAAGTCTTGGTAATGGAGTAGCACCGCAAACTCTGCATATTCTTCTCAATTCGAACTTGCTTGGGACTTTCAAAACCAAAATATTATTTCTGTTCAAATAATGTAATGCTAATTCACCAACACCAGCACCTGCAATGATACATTTGATACCCATGTTAGCGATTTCTTTAATCATACTGTCTATTTGTTCTTCTTCGCCCTTTGAGAAATCAAGCATTTCTTGCGCATTGTGTAATAACACAGTACCTTTGGTTTCAGTAGTAGCGATGTCGATTGGGCAAGTGAACACTGCAACTTTGTACTTTCCACCTTCTGGTAATGATTTAATATGGCCCTCCGGTTCACGATTGAACACCATCCCTTTGATGACAGTTGAATTGAACAAGGAACCACCCATAATCTTCACAACTCTGATAGAATCAACATTAAAGAAAGGAGTAGGGCTCTTGTTCTTAGGTAAAACATGAGATACTGCTTCACCAATCAATCGGCTCAAAAGCTCCTCGGATCCATATTGTTTAGAAGCTATCACGGGTTTGATCACTTTTATTAATTCTTCTGTAGAAGTTTTGTCAGAGATTTCATCAACCACCATATTATCTAACTCTTTCAAAGTGAAATTTTTTGCCATGTTGAAACCTTGAATGATTTCTACTGCTGATAAGCCTAAAGCAATCAATTTTTCACAGACAATTAATAGTTCACCTGCTAAAACCATTACCAAATTCGTGTTATCACCCATATCAATTTTTTGTTGTTCGGTAGCCATCACCAATACTTTAACAGCTGGATGTACAATATCAAGCTCTCTCAACATGGTTGCAGCATCATTGGTGATGATGATCTTACCCAAATGATTAACAATAATCTTATTGCGGCCGCATGGACCCATAGATGTGAGACACATCTGGTGAATTTCACGAACAGCACCAATTGATTTGTTAATCTGGCCATCTGCATTTGAGTAACTCTTGTAACCTTGTTTGAACAATCCACTGTTCGGATTTTGAGGTAGTTTCAGTGACATCTTCGATTAAATAATTTAATATTATTGTCAATCTCCTCGTAACCTTTCTGGGGATTGTTTTCCTACTTAATTTGTATTATTCTTGTAACCTTCAAGTTTTTCGATGTCCTCTCGCTTTCAGATATTTTGCCACCATTAGGCAAAATTTTAAAATCAAAAAGATAAAATACAAACATACTCAAGAATTGGCTTGATAATAGGGAATCGATTAGATTCAGTTCATATTAAGTTTACTAAATAATTTCAACTTATAATCAATGAAATACTATAGGAATACATGACATCACCTGACTATAGGTCTTTCTGACATGTACCTTTTTCTTTCTCACTCATCAATAAAGGGTGCTTTAGTAGCTCAGTCGGCAGAGCGTCAGTCTCATAATCTGAAGGTCGAGAGTTCGAACCTCCCCTAGAGCATTAATTTTTTATAAATGCAATTATATATCTCGTCCACACGTAAGTTAAAGATATAGATAAAGGTTCAGTACAACATCTACGATTAATTTTTAAATTGTTTGGTAATTGGCATAGCCAGTTTATCGTGGTTGAAGATAGAGATGATATCAGGTGCAATAGACTATGACCCAACATTAGACATAACTACAATTCTATCAGCAAAGGGCTCAATTGATGAAATAGACAGGTTGATTACGGCAACTAGGGGATATAGCCTTGCATTAGAGGATGAAATTCAGAAAGACCAAAAGGAGGAAGCTAAAACAAACGACCTATTAAGTGGTGAAACATTTGAATTTGATAAAATTTTTCGCGAAATAGAAGAAACAAGGTCATTTGCTTCAACAACACAATCAACAATCTCCAAGCTTACAGAAGGTATATCACATTTAGACAATGCGAAAAGGAATTTAACTCAATGCATGACTTTGTTTCAGAATTTAAAGATATTAACGGACAGCTATGCTCATTGTAAGACACTGCTTTCAAAGAACATGTTTAAGGAATCAACTTCTTCTTATAAAATCATGTGTTCTTTAGCTGAAAATACATTTGAACCATATAAGTCGGTCGATGACATCAATAAACTGCTAATGTCGATATCCAGATTGCGCTCAGATACATTTGAGCGGATTAAACATGAGTACTATAACGTGATAACTGGGAAAACGGGTAAAACAGATGACGTTGAATCACAATTGAAAGAGGGTGCATGTGACCTTCTTGAATCCGACAGCAGTAGTAAAGGGCAACTCATCGATTTTTGTATTGACAAGTTATTATATGAGATGAGTGAGATTTTCAAGGTAGATGATGAAGCTGGATCCCTCGAGAATTTGCCCAGAAGATACATTTTCTTCAAAAAGATTTTGAATAATTTTAATTCAAATTTTAGTATCTATTTCCCACATGATTGGGAAATACAGTTGAAACTAACCACTAGGTTTTATGAATTGACCCAAAAAGACCTGAAAATACTATTGAAGAAAGAATTTAATGATAAAAGTTCATCTATCGATTTATTTATGGCGTCGTTGCAGGCTACTTTGGACTTTGAGAAATATATCGATGTGAGATTTTCCAATAAACTGAAAGGTTTGAGGTTATCCTCTAGCTTTAAGCCATACCTTTCGCTTTGGATTACCCACCAAGATAAAATGATGACAGATAAGCTTCTAAATTACTCAAGTGCAAATGTGTTGGATTTCACGATGTCAGATTCTTGGATCATTTCTTCCAGTGCAGATCTATTTAGAACATACAGATCGGTATTAAGTCAGACCTTTGAATTGATTGAAAATGATACTGATGAACATGTTCTTTTGTCACTGGCTAATTTCTTTTCCAAATGGTTACGAACATATTTGAATAGAATTTTAAAACCTTTATTACTTCCCCAATCAGTAGAGATTGAAGATAAAGAGGAAACTATAAAGTGTACGGTAGCACTAATTAATACAACAGATTATTGTTCGACAACAGTCGATCAATTGAATGAAAAGCTAATTGAATTCAGTTCTGAAAGTGATAAAATTACGGGGATATTTGAAGATGTGAAGAACGACTACGATAAGATGTCAGCAACAGGTATAAACATTTTGTTAAACAGGGTCATGCAGCTGGATCTTTCTTATGTTTGGAAGGAATTCAATAATATTGATTGGGCACATGTTGTAATTGAAGACTCAAGCAGATACATGGTCAGTTTGAAAAACATACTCACTTTCTCAAATCTCAAGACCGAGACTAATAGTGGTTCAACATTGGAACTTATTGTCACTAAATTTAATAGAGAAGTCTACGTATGGAACTTCTTAGAGAAAATTGTCGAAATGATATCGCATGATTATGTCAAGTATATTATACGTTTGTTACAGAGACAGCCACCTTTTGCAAATCTAAATATTCCAAAGAAATTTTCCCCTCAAACGGTCATAAATATTGGTGAGCAATTGCTATTGGATTTGGAGCTTCTGAAGGAAATTTTGAACTCAATCCTGCAGAGTGTTTCTAATGCTACTCAAAATAGCCAAGGATCGTCCTATAAGAGGGTCAAAAAGCATATTGATGCAGATCTCGAATTGATTCTGAGTTTTATCAAACTCCTAGTAGCACCACTAGACTCTGCTGATGATTACTATGAAACATACAAAAAACTTACCAATTCAAACAGTAATACTACAGTGTGGTCCTTTATTTTATCAATGAAGGGTCTTGATTGGTATTTGGCACAATGGAAACAATTTTGGACACCATTTAACTTGGATTCAGACGAGTCAAATGATGATACTTTAAAAAAGGATCTTTTCATTTTTAAATGGGATACTGGTGTCCTGCAGCAATTTGAATATAATATGGTTCGAGTGAATGATCCGACTTGGTCAAATTTCATTAGAAAGGAGCTTAAAATTTCGGCACCTGTACGATCAGCGTCAAGGACTCAAATCGAGCATCATTCGCAGCAACAGCCTAAGTCACCTGTGTCCCCTGTTCTTAATGTGAAGAACCTAGTTTCTGGTTCAAGATTTTTTAGCAGGGGTGTATAAATGCATATATACATTTTCGGTTAATGCTTATAACTCACCTGAGCAGACACTTTATGATCATTTGTTGAAAATGTTTTGAATTGCACAGTTTCAGCATTGTTGATAGGTTTATTTTCAGAGTCGCTCCATTCTAGTGGCACCTTCGCATTCGCATCAGTATATGCTAAGACATTGAAGACATAATTACCTTCATTCACCAACTCCGGAAGAAAAGTAACACTCGCTGTAATCTGTCTTATTAATGCTCTTATTTGATTTTGGGTTTCATCAGAGTCTATTGAATCCTTTTTGGTGCTTGATAACTGTGCTTCAGTGGTATGTTCAACATCAAAAGACCATTTCTCAATTACTTCGCCTTCATCTTTATCTAGAATGCATAAAACCAACTTATTACATTTTTGACCAATTAGCCATTTATGTACTTGTAATAGAATTACCCTTATGTACGATTTGAGCTCATCATCTCTGGTCTTCAGAAGAGTCAAGCCATACTTCTTCACCATAGTAAAATCATCTTGTGGGTATATTCCCCGCTGATACAGTATCGAATTTATGCTGTACTCAAAGAATTCTGTAATCATACGGGTTGATCCTCTTAGAGAAATACTTTGCGACATTTTTCTTTCCTGTATGCTTTATCAATCTTGATGACTGTTGTTGAGATGGTCAGAAGCTTTTGAAATAGCAGGAGCTAAGCTATTTCACGATTGAAAACCTTGAATATCAAAAATGAAAACAGAAAAATCATAAATCAACCTATTGTCTAAAAATGGTTTGTATATCAATTGAAAAGACATATTCCAAGTATAAGGATTTGATACTAACTTAAAATCATAACAGCATGGGATCAAAAGGAAACAATGGACACAAGAATTATTGAAACAGAAGAGAATTCAAGATAAGAAGAAGATCGAGGGCTACCGAGAACTTGTAACTGCAGTACTAGATTTGAAAGATAGACAGATTTACACTATTGAGGCATTCAAAGAGACAACCAAAGTTTTGCAAGACAACCCAGAATATAATGTTGCGTGGAACTTTCGCAGAGATATTATTACACATCTGAAAGACCAAGTTGATATCCAATTTTGGAACCGAGAACTTCTTTTTACACTTGCACAATTAAAGCGCTATCCAAAGGTTTATTGGATATGGAATCATAGGCTATGGTTATTGGAGAATCATGCCGATGCGTCTATTGCTATTTGGAACGATGAGCTCTCTATGGTGGATAAACTTCTTGGGATGGATGCGAGAAACTTCCATGGTTGGCTATATAGAAGAATGATTGTAAGCAGGATAGAGCAGCACACTGGTCAGAAGAGAACTGCGGAAGAACTAGCATACACAACCAAGAACATAAATAAAAATATCTCCAACTTCTCAGCTTGGCATAGAAGAGCAGCGCTTTTACCTGAAGCGTTTGCAATCAACAATAAGGAAGAAAATCTGCAATTCATTCGTGCTGAATTTTCATACATTACCAATGCAATGTTCACAGATGCTGAAGATCAATCTGTTTGGTTTTATATCAAGTGGTTCATAAACAACAAATTTGTACGGGATACCTTAGAATCAACCGAATACGTTAAACTAATGCAAGAATTACAAAATAATATCATGGTTATAAATCAAGATGATTTAGAATTCTCGGGTAAACAAAATACTTGGTGTCTTAAAATTTTAATTGTACTTGATGATGTGCTCAAGAAGATGAATGTCGATACGGACATTGACAAAAAAAAGTATTTAGGGCATTTAATTGAAGCAGATCCATTAAGGAAGAGAAGGTATGTATATCTGCTAAATACTATGCAATAATTAATTATTTTGTCCCAGTTTTGTATTCATGACACTTATTTCATCGGTGATGGCCTTGGTTGACAAAACATATCTTTTTTCTCGTACATTTGACGAGTTTTGTTGTGTGATCAAATATAGATCTGTCTCAATTTCTAGGTCAGAAGGCTCTTTAAGACCATATTCATAGCCTGCCTTCTTTTTGAGTTCAATAAAAGTATCAATGCTCACGGTTAATAGATTTCTTGGTAAGTTATGTTTCAAATCACAAACCTCGAATGAGTTGATATAGAAATTTAATAAATCAAAATATGCTTCGCAGAATGACCTCTCATCGGATTCAAATGTTGTGTACCTAAGCGTTGGCCAAGAAATCTTTTCAGGCATTAATTCGTGTGCGACTTTCAAAACAGCCAAAGATATGGTATGTTGTGGAACAATTAGCATTATTTCTGTCTTTAGGACATCATACGCAATAATCCACGCTAGGTGACATATTTCTTCACTCATGGCTAATTCTCGACCAATTTTTACTATATATTCATCAATGTGAACATAACTGTTTATTCTGTAATCAAATGAACAGGCCTCCAGCAGTCGGAGCTCAAACTGAAAAACTCTTTTTTTGAAAGTATCTAGAATATCTGGGGTTATTTTCGTGACATTCCTCAATCTCAATGATATAGTGCATATTTCACTTGACTTCTTTATGGTTTCTACTTGTTTACAGCTTAATAATAGTGCGCTTGTTGCAACTGTGTAGCATAACTCTGTCTCGAACCTGTTGAATAAATAAAACCTTTCGTAAAAATAGATCGCAGCCTCTAAGGTTTTTCGGGGAAATTTCAATTGTATCGAAATGTCACTAAGAAACTTGATTATAGCTAACTTCTTCTGAGCATACGTGCGACGATCTGGTATATTGTCACGTTGAGCCCTTAACACTTGCTTTTTTGTGAGGTATGGCCTGGAAAGGAAGAGTAGAGTATCAGATCGAAGAGACATGGGCAGGTTAAAATGTTGAAACAGGCGCTTAATGTACGTTTCTCTGTGTGTCGATTGGTCTATCTCTTAAAAAGTCATCTAGAAAAGGTTGAAATTTGTCGCCATCATGAATTACGATTATTTTTCTACATAAATAAAGTTGCATACAAGGTATTAAGATTGTCAACTTGAAATCAATCTCGAAGTCAACGACTCCAGATCTTCGAGAGTTTCAGGTTCTTCGACTTCTATAATATCATCTTTGTCACGTTCATCCATGTCATCGCTGCTATGGCTATATTTCTGTTTCTTACGGGGTTGTTTTTCGACATCTGAGCCGCTGTCGTCTTCCATATCATCACTTAAATTGCCTGTTCCAAGGTAAACTACAGGCCCTTGGTCCTCATCCCCGCTATATTCTTGGGCCATCTCGGCCTCCATTTCTCTTCGTAATAGTTCCAGTTGTCGTCTTTTTTTCTCCTGCTTCTTTTTCTTCGCCAGTTGCTTATCTTCAGTATCGACCTTGGCCATCATTTTGGATTCCTTGTTCAAGAACTCCGCCTTTTGAACTTCTGCAGCACCATTTTTCCGGAACTCTTCCTCATCTTCTAGCTCGTAGATAGGGTGAGCATTTCCATCATCGTCGAAAACCATTTTGGTTGGATTATTTTTCGATGACAAAGAGGCCTTTTTCGAAAGAGCTTTTCTCTGAGCTCTTCTTGAGGTTGGAGCTATCAATTCTGGTAATTCTTTCTCATCTAGTTGGTGACTTTGACGTTTTACCACCATGAAGTCTTCCTCATCTTCATCTTGGGCTCCTGGTTTTGTGATGTTCATGTAGTGTTCACTCAGAACAGTTTGGTTTTTACGCTCAAACATCTTGTCGTATTTAGTTCTAACCTTCTTAGGTGCTTCTTTAAGAGTCTCGCCATCATCATCCACTTTGGACAATGATAAGAGTTGTCTTGATGTGTTCTTTAATGTTTTTGCTCGTTCAATGGATTTCATTCCTTTGATTTTAATCTTTGGAGCACCTGGTAATCCCAATGAGTTAGCAAATTCTTCAGTCGGTAACTCCTCAAATTTGAAGACTTCTTTGTCTTTTTGGATGTATATTGATCTGACGTATGAAATAAAAGCCTTTTGACCCAAATATTTTAATTCAGGGTCTTGGAAAAGTAATGACTGGAGCTGTTTTCTGATTGATTTCTTCTTTGACTGTTTGATTGTTAATTTGTTGGGTACAATATTCCTGGATTTTAGCCTTTTCAAGAACCCCTCAACCTCTTGGTTTGTAAGCATAATCAAGGATTTTCCTTCCTTACCATAACGAGCACATCTCCCGACCCTATGAATATAAGTATCTACATCTTCAGGACAATCGACTTGGATGACCCAATCAACGGCAGGGAAATCAATGCCTCTTGCAACGACATCGGTAGCGATTAAACAAACCTGCTGGGCTCTACTGAATTTGTCTAATGTCTCAGTTCTAGCTCTTTGCTTCTGTCTCCCATGTAGGTGCATTAAGGATATACCTGGCTGGAGCTTTCTGAAAGTCTCATAAACAAAGTGAACCTGCTTAGAGCTCGATAGGAAAACAATCATTTTGCTCTTTAAGTGAGTTTTGATGAAACTGTACAGTGTGTCAAGTTTTTCTGCAAGTTCCACTTCAATATATGACTGTTGTAATGTATCGGGGGTAGAAGCCTCATTTCCTGAACCATCGACACCATTCTTGACCTCAGATGTCCCTATTGATTTATAATTAGTTAACGACAATCTTGCAAGGTCAGCTAAGGATTGTGATTGTGTGGCTGAAAATAACAAAGTCTGCCTTGATGGTGGTAAATTTCCTACAATAGCATCCAAGGTTTTTTTGAATCCCATATCAAGACATCTATCGGCCTCGTCCAGTACAAGCATTTGCAAATTGTCTGTATTCAGTCCAACAGCTTGATCCATGTGTTGTAAAATTCTTCCTGGTGTCCCAATTAAAATATTGATTCTCGAAATTCTCTCTAACTCAAATTTTACATCTTTTCCACCAATTACTAACCCTGCAGAGAATGTAGTATGAGTCCCAATCTTTGTGAGAACTTCATATATTTGCATTGCTAGTTCTCTTGTAGGCGAGATAATCAAAGCTCCTAATCCGTCAAATTCTGTCCACCTTTCACGGTACAATTTCTCAAGAACAGGAATTAGGAATGCCAATGTTTTACCAGATCCAGTTTTAGCTGCTCCGAGAACATCATCGCCTTTCAAAGAGACAGGAATGGACTCTCTTTGTATTTCTGTCAATTTAAGGAAAGATGCATCTTGAAGTCCCTTTATGGTTGCGGTACTGATGGGTAAATCTTTAAAGAACTTTGCCTTGTTATTCTTCGTATCAAATTCCTGGATTTGATTCTCCAAGGTCTTGATGTATTCCTCTTCTTTTTTTCGTATATCTTTACGTTGAGAAGTTGTAAATCTACGACCATTCGCCATTTTCAAATGATTGCAATGATAATATTTGAACCAAAACTGATCTCAATCTATATTAGATGGCTAGGACTGAAAGTTGCAGATGCTTTTACCATTTTTATGAGAATCAGATGAGATGCGATGAGCTTGAAATTTTTTAAAAAACAAATTTGTTTAATACGTTGAAAATGAGAGAGAATAGATAATACCATTTTAAAGTAGCTTCAAGTGAAAAGAGGCATAATCATTCTGGAATCAAATTAGCCTAGAAGCGAGGGCACTATATGAACAGAATACGAAAGAGAAGCAGTTATGGTACTAAAGGCCGATTCAAGCAATCTAGGTATGAAGGAGGACCCCGAAAGGTGATTCTACCAATATTCGAACCATCAGGCTTACTAGAATTGGAATCCAACAATAGGGAAGGTGTGCAGCTGAAACATGTGGAACCATCCGATGCCCAGTCTCCTAATGATTATTGGAATAAGTATAATATACCAATCAAAAATAGATCGTTGTTTCAGTTGATGGTGTATAAAAAGAATGAAGATAAGCTCCTGAATGAATACAACCTGGATAAAAAAAGCAGTTATATCGTGGGGCGGGCCCTGGGCAGAAGTTTGGATCAAGATATTAATGACAAAACTGATGACAATGATAATGAAGAACCTAAAGAAGTTGTGATTGCAGATATTAAGATACCTGAGGAGACATGCTCAAAACAACACTGTGTAGTACAATTTAGGGAAATGAGTGGTGATTTGAAGGTTTATGTCATGGATTTAGATAGTTCAAATGGTACTATATTGAACGGAGTTGTTCTGCCGCGAGCAAGGTACATTGAGCTTAGATCAGGTGATATTTTAGTACCTTCATCTGACGAAGATTCTGAATATGAAATTGTATTTGTAAGTCAATGAATGAGCTAACGAAATGATAAGCAAATAATTTTTTTACAATAATTATCTACATTTTCTTATTCTATTATTTATATTTTTATACATGCTAATAAAACTAATGGTGAAGGAATTATTTCCCCATGATTACAATTCATCATGTTCGAAATAATCTTCATCATCATCTTCATCATCAAAATAGTCATCAGATGCACCAGCATCACCGCCTGCATTTTCATATAATTTAGATGTGATTGGGTATGCAATTTTGGATAATTCGTCAAACTTTTCATCAAAATCTTCACTCATAGCAGTGTCGAAGTTGTCATCTAACCATTCTAATGCGTCATTGGCGGCATCTAATAAGGCGTCCTTATCCTCTTGGTCCAATTTTTCACCCAACTCAGCATTAACTTGGTTCTTTAATGAATGGGCGTAGTTTTCTAGTTTATTTCTTGATTCAATCTTCTTCTTGAAGACAGCATCCTCTGATGCGAACTTTTCAGCTTCTTCAATCATTCTTTCAATATCATCTTGAGATAATCTACCTTTATCGTTGGTAATCGTGATAGATTCGGATTTTCCTGTACCCTTATCGGTGGCAGAAACCTTCAAGATACCATTTGCATCTAATGCAAAAGTGACTTCAATTTGAGGGACACCTCTTGGAGCTGGAGGAATACCAGTTAATTCAAAGTTACCCAACAAGTTGTTATCCTTAACCATTGCTCTTTCACCTTCATAAACCTTGATCATAACAGTTTGTTGGTTGTCAACCGCTGTAGAGAATATTTGAGATTTCTTGGTTGGGATAGCAGTGTTTCTCTTGATCAATGAAGTCATGACACCACCGGTGGTTTCAATACCTAATGTCAATGGATTGACATCTAACAAAACAATATCTTCGGCACCTTCTTCACCTGATAGAACACCAGCTTGAACAGCAGCACCAAATGCAACAGCTTCATCTGGGTTGATACCCTTTGAAGCCTTCTTTCCATCGAAGAAAGATTCCAATAATTGTTGGACCTTTGGAATTCTGGTAGAACCACCAACAAGGACAATATCGTCAATGTCACCCTTCTCTAGACCAGCGTCTTCCAACACCTTTTCAACAGGTTTCAAAGTTTTCTTGAACAAAGCCAGATTTAATTCTTCAAATTTGGCTCTGGTTAAAGTTTCACTCAAATCGATACCATCAACAAATGAATCAATTTCAATACGAGTAGACATTTGACTTGATAGAGCACGCTTTGCTTTTTCTGCCTCTCTCTTTAACTTAGCTAAAGCTTTGTTGTTATCACTGACATCAATACCATGCTTCTTCTTGAATGTTTTCATTAATTGACGGACAATCTTATAGTCAAAATCTTCACCACCAAGATGGGTATCACCTGCAGTAGCTTGGACTTCGAAAACGCCGTTTTCAATAGATAATAATGAAACATCGAATGTACCACCACCCAAGTCGTACACAATAATTTGATGTTCATCCTTTGTTTTGTCTAAACCGTATGCAATTGCAGCGGCTGTTGGTTCGTTGACGATTCTTAAAACATTCAAACCAGCGATAGTACCGGCATCTTTAGTAGCTTGTCTTTGAGCATCATTGAAATATGCTGGGACTGTGACAACAGCGTGAGTGACTTTTTGACCCAAATAATCCTCAGCAATTTGTTTCATCTTACCCAAAATCATACCTGAAATCTCTTCTGACGTAAAGATCTTCTTTTCCCCTTTAACCTCAACTTCAACTGCTGGTTTGCCGTTCTTGTTAACGACATTAAATGGTAAATGCTCAATATCTCTCTGGACTGATCTGTCATCAAATTTTAAACCAATTAGTCTCTTAATATCAAATATAGTATTTTGTGGGTTTGCAGCAACTTGGTTCTTAGCCGCATCACCGATTAATCTTTCCTCGTCTGTGAATGCAACATAAGATGGAGTAATTCTGTTACCTTGTTCGTTTGCCAAGATTTCAGTCTTACCATTTTTCATAACAGCTACACATGAATAGGTTGTACCCAAATCAATACCAATGACTGTTCCATAATTTTCAACATCTTCAGCTCTGGCTAGCGCTCTTGGTCCAGATCCAGAGTTTTGAAATGGTAATACTACCACAAACAACGCATAGAAAATCACCGCCAATGGAACCAGCCATCTGCTGCTGTTCTTTGATCCAAATCCCATATTGATTTCTTGATCTAAGTTACTCTACTGATATTATTGAAAACTGTAAATGTTCACAAACACGGTTGTCGAACACATATATATATTTGTTTTATACATATTATTCCTATTGACGTGTCATTCTTGACACGTTGGCACTTCCAGAAACTTCGAAGAAGAAACTTCGCGAATCAAAAAATAAGGCCGGGTAAATACGCTCGATGAGTTTGATGCGTTTTTCAACATGACAAGCTGTCAGAAAAATAGCTCGAATAAAAGACAGGCTGGAGGACACATAAGGAGGCTAATGGACCGCCAACATTGGATGGGTCTTGCCGTACGTTTAGCACGATATGCATTAGATCATGGGGAAACACCTGTTTCATGCATATTTGTCTTTGAGCCATTGGCGGAAGTAATAGCATATGGCATTAACGATACCAACAAATCCCTAACTGGCATAGCGCATGCAGAATTCATGGCAATTGAACGGCTATGGGCATTAGTAGGAAATGAGGAAAAGTTGAAAAATATAGCAAGAAGTATAACTGTGTATGTTACTGTAGAGCCTTGTATCATGTGTGCGTCGGCACTTCGGCAATTGGGAATTGGAAAAGTTGTATTTGGATGCGCAAATGAGAGATTCGGAGGTAATGGCACAGTCATAAGCTGTAACAAAGACGGTAGTGTTGGTGGTGAATTCAATAAGGACGTACCGTATCGCAGTGTTCCTGGGATAATGCGACGAGAGGCAATTATGTTACTCAGATATTTCTATGTTAGATCGAATGAACGAGCTCCAAAACCAAGAAATAAAGCAGAGCGCCGTCTCGACAAATGCACGTTCCCACCATTGGACTGGAGCAAGTACTTGGATGAAGGGGAATTTATCGAGGAATTTGGGGAAAGCAAATTGATTCATTACCGTGAGGAAAGAGATCTGGAAGAAACTATCGAGTGGAGTTTAATAGATGAGCCAAGTCATGATATTCTTGATGAACTCGAAGACCGCTGTGCCCAATATATGGAACACAGAAGTAAAAAGATAAAATGCAATGGAAAATGAAAACCAACAGTGTTTCGCTACAAACTTTCATCAACTTTTACCCAAACATCTAAAAGTTTTTCATAAAATTCAATGTGATGATCGGCCAAGCTTCCCAGTGAGTCTTTCAGTTCTTTTGTCTTTAGCTCTTCAAAAAGAGAAATTTCTTTCAACGTTTCCTGTTCAAACGCATCAGCAACTTTCTTTGAACTTTCTAATTCAGTTGTTAGACAGTTGATCTTTGTCTCAAGCTTATTGATTTTCTCGCGACGAGCTGATTCCTGATTAATACCAGCTAATTCCTCCAGCTTATTTGTGAAATAGTTGCTACCACCATATCCTGAGATTAAATTGTTTTTCTCATTAACGGATTTTGTTAAATATTCACTTAACTCTTCATAATCAATCTGCTTCTGGTCCTTTAATTTAATAAGTTGATTCATACTGTCAATGTAATGTTCCAAATCTTTTAGATCTACAATATACTCATAATCCAAATATTTGCTCAAATCACGAATACTAAACGACAACTGTGTAATACCTTCATTGAAGATTTTTAGCTTATGGCTCAAAGCTTCGTTCTCGCCTGTGCATAGTTCCTGTAAATCTTGAATATTGGAACCAAACTTTGAATAATCATCTGAAATTGAATCATACTTTTTCACAACCTTATGGAATATTTTATCGATCTTAGCAACATTGTGATCTAATTTATCACTTTTTTCCTTTATTTCAACAAAATCGTCACTTTGTTTGTGTACAGTCTTAAAAGCGTTCATGAAGACGTCAGTAACCTCATCCTTATTCGACTGTTGTAAATGACCTGACAAACTCTTTCTGTATGCATCCCAATCTTTACTGACCAAAAACATCATCAGGCTACTGGACTTTGCCAAGATTGGGTGGCTTGCTACTCTTCTTAAAAAATTTTGCAAACTATGACATCTCTTTTGTGTGAAACTCTGACTAAACCTATCACCTGCGATATATTGGAATACCTTCTTATCTGGTAATGGTGGAATTATGCATGTGGGATGGTCATTGGATAAGATATTGTGAAGTAGCAATAAATCGCTGTATCTGCGATGAACAACAATTATTGGCTCAGGATTCTCGTGAGCTTTGTGATAAGCTGGATTATCCGTTTTCGTAGAGATTTGATAGCTAACATAAGAAGATGCGGTGCTCTGATCTCCTGAACGTTTCTGAGGGTCTGAAACCAGTATTTCCAATTTGTATTCAGGTGCTTTACTGTGGTCAAGACTGGGCGTCGAATTGCTCTTCGAATCTTCAGCTACCATACTTTTTCAGTTACGAATCGTCTCTTGATGTTTATATTTTAATTAATACTGACCCCAATACACTCTAGAGCACACTGACGGTGGGTACCAAGTAACGAGTGTCTATATAAAATGTCAAGTTCCCTCTCCCTTAGCAAGTCCCCTTACATAAATTGATTTAGTCGTATAAAGTGATTGGTATAGTAGTTAACAGTTTTATTTTAATGTAAGTTATTAATGGCCTGCCAAAACTTCTTCTTCTACTTCATCTATAATGTCCCATACAATGTCGTCGGCTATTTGTTCGTCATACAAGTTTTCTAGAAATTTGGCATTTTGTGATTCGTCAAGGTATTTCAAGTGAGACTTGGCAGTTACTATTCTTGCTGTACCACCATTGAAGCAGCTTATGGTGGGATAGTATCCGAGTTTATTATTGTTTACATACTTGTTTCTTAAAAGTGCGCCATTTAAAGTTGTTGGGTTTATAGATGTATCGGAAGTTGATGATGAGTTGGCACCATTTTTCCAATAATCGTAGTAAAACTTCTCTTTGTATTGTAATTCACTGAAGGGAGGGAGAAATGGCTTTAAGTTTTCAAATGCTTCTCCCAAATTTTCACCATTCAAAGTCACTGACAGGTATGATCCATTTAGTTGATAGTATTCTTCTCTTTCTCTCCTGTCCTGGGTATAATATTCCGGTTTTGTGGTCTTAACATAATCTGTAGCTTCAAAAAACAACTGGTTCTTGTAACGAATTGCAATATGGTCTCTAATCACATTATTATGGTCGATATCTTCCAAAAGTGCCTTCTGAAATTCTCTGTTCGCTTTATTTTTTTTCGCTCTTTTTTTGTTTTGGCCATGGTCATCATTGCCATTTAAGAGACCATCCTGTGGGGTAGCTTCCTTGCTGAAATTATCATGGGCCAATGCTTCTATTCTACGTAATGTGTATTCTTTGGCCTGTTCAATTTGTGATTTTAATGACGGTAGGAGGAGAAGAAAGCCTAATCTATCGCCAGGTTTTAAAGTTTTTGATTTTAGAACTTGATTAATTTTACCCTCATGAATGCTCTCCAAAGTATTGTCTCTAATACCGTACCCATAAGAGTCACATCCCACTGGAGCTTCTAAAGAAGCCTCTCTTCTAGAGATTCCAACCCTTATGTGGGGCATGACGTTTATCATATCCTTTCTCCGTTGAAGAGAAGAATCATTCCCAACAGAAAAATCTGCTGGGAGACCACCTTGTAAAATCTCAACTTCCCAATATGTCAAACCCTCTTTAATACACACATCACATCTGGAAGTCCTCCATCCCCCAGATTCTTTGACGCTTACGAGGTCATTACGATGTTCTAAAATGGAAATGCCATCAGAACGATCCATAAGATTCATGCCTGGTTTATCAAAAGCGTATTCCGTGCAACAATAACCTAGTTCTTGAAAAAGAGGGTTAGCTGCACAAGGATGATAGATGAAGTGTCTCCTATTCAAAGGAACGTCTTCCAACTTTTTGAATTCCAGTTTTTGTCCATCACTGGTCTGTATTTCGTGAGTCTCTTGGATGCTCGGCCATCTAGGTCTTCCTTCCGTACTAATTTTATCTTCTTCATATAAGATATCCTCCTTCTGATAGGGTATCACACCAACTTTCATGTTGGTATCAGTAAGATCAACTAAGGAAGAATTAGAATTACAACTAACATCCTCAGTTCTTCTCAATCGTTGTTTATGATTATCGATTTCGATGTCCTTCAGTTGAAGAAATAAAGCCCGAAAATATCCGGACTATTAAAATTCTGAAGACAAACTCTATCCATAGAATTAATAACCGTAGGTGAATCGGTTTGCTTAAGATTCCAAAAATTGGCTGTTATTTATATATTATCAGCACTTCGATACCAGCATCGATAGTGGTCCGCTATTGGTAATAACGCAATACAGAAACGACATTTCTCATTCCCTTATGAAAAGAAGAAGTTACAATGAAATAACAAACGGAGATGAGATGGACACCAATTCAATAAAAAGTGGCGAGAGCAGGAAAAAACGTTCCACATTGGCAGTTGCAGGAATCACAAAATCTATATCAGCATGCAAAAGATGTCGACTAAAAAAGATCAAATGTGACCAAGAGTTTCCTAGCTGTAGAAAATGTGCCAAAGCAGAAGTACCGTGCGTCTCTTTAGATCCCGCTACTGGAAGGGAAGTACCAAGGTCCTACGTGATTTATCTAGAGGATAGACTGGGTGCAATGATGAAAAAACTAGAAGAGTTCGGGGTGAATCCGTCAACAATACAAGGTAATATCCCTGCAACTAGTGATGATAAGCCTTGTAACATCCGCTTATATGAAGAGAAATTGAGAGAGGAGCACCAAATACCACCTGACAATGTATTGGCAGGATATTTGATAAACAAAGGAACCTCTATGCAAAGAGGAGTGAGCAATCCCGGAAATACACAACTTTTTGATGAAAATGAGGGAGAAGATATCGACCCAAACCCAACTTCTGTTCAAGGCTCTTCTTCCGGACGCCGCACGGCTGATTCAATTACGAGATCGATTGAGCTTGATGAATCTAGTAAAAATGTCGCAGCAATTGGTTCAATGAAGAATAATGCTTCAAATTCGTATTTAGGAGATTCTTCTGGGATTTCTTTTGCAAAGCTAGTTTTTACAGCAGTAAATTTTAGACCTGATGTTATTGATGAAGAATCAGATGAAGAAATTAGAAAGAGGGAGAAGAAATATACACAGTATGCTGAGACAGAATCAACTTCTGATTTTGAGCCTCTGTGGTTACCTCCCCCCGAATTGGCAAATACTTTGATTTCACAGTATTTCACTGACAGTAATTCCCAATTACCTATTCTGCACAGAGAATACTTCTTGAGAAAGTATTATGAACCTATATATGGACCCTGGGATTGTCATCTTTCCCTGGTGTCTGACAATACAGAAATAAATACGACATTCAAACTACCAAGCGAAGATGATGGAAACACTGGCAGAGTGAAAGATGAATTCAATGAAGATCCGTGGTACTACACTTACTCTAAATTAAACTCGAACGAAAAAGAGACAATGAAACTGCCGAATCGATTTCGAATACCTTATTTTTTCCTTAATATGGTTTTCACAATTGGGCATGCAGGTCAAGTTCTAAAATCTGATATTCACTTTGTTGTATCACTGAAAAAAAGGGCAGTCCAATTTTCAAATGCCTTATATGGTTCTTCCAATCGAATGGAAGCATTGGCCGGTACTTTATTATTGGCCACCTATTCCTTGATGAGACCAAATATTCCAGGTGTTTGGTATACAATGGGATCTGCCCTCAGACTAACCGTGGATCTGGGACTGCATGCTGAAAAGTTGAACCGAAATTATGATCCCTTTACAAGGGAAATAAGAAGGCGATTATTTTGGTGCGTTTACTCATTAGATAGACAAATTTGCTCATATTTTGGTCGACCATTTGGAATTCCAGAAGAAAATATTAGCGCAACATATCCTAGTCCTCTCGATGATGCGCTGATTACAACATTTAACGACAATATTAATGATTATTCAAAAATACAGACATCTATGTCAACATCAAAAGTGATTGCATTAGCAATGTTCAAAGTAAGAAGAATCCAAGCAAACATTGTTACAGTATTGTATGCTTACAATGGCGAGATCCCAAGAAAATATGCTAATCTGCATGAATGGAGAGAAGAAATGGATCGGGAACTGGATAAGTGGTTTCACAAGGAGATTCCAAAAACATATAAAAAGATGAATTGTAAGTTCAATACGGAATTATTTAAATTGAATTATTGTAACACTAAAACAATGTTATATGGACTTTCACCAAAAAGCCCATCATTAAGTGAAAAGGGATTCGACGTGGTTTTCCAAAATACGAAAGGTACAATTGATGCATATTTTGAACTTTGTCAGAAAAAAAGAATCAATTATACATGGGTAACTGTGCATAACATTTTTATGTCTGGCATGACATATTTGTATGTCATCTATTATTCAGAAAGAGGGATCAACGAAGGCAAGCAGGTGGCAGAGGATTATACATTCAGATTGTTGTTTGTTCTGAAAGAACTGATCGGGACTTGCGAAGCTGCTAAGAACTGCTTCGTTTTTTACAAGGTTTTATCAGCAGCAGTCTTAAAATTAAAGTTTGTTAACCAGCAAAACCAATCTGAACTGTATGATCGAAATTCGAAGAATGGTAAGAATATTATGACTCCTAATGGTGCTGTTTCGCTATCTTCGAATCGATCACCAACAGAAAGTTGCCATTCTTCATCATTAGAAGATCCCTATGAAATCCTTAAGGCGAAACGAACATTAGGACAAATAGGCAACGTCCCATTAGATGAATTTTTTGACGAGCTGGAGAAAAATACTGCATTTTCTGATCCGGAATCCATCAAAAGCCACTTCTCCGGTAATCCATCACCCCAAATAGGAACTCCAGCAAATGTGGCAACTATGGATATTACAAATAATGAAAAGAGGAGACATAAACCACTAGCACCCGCTAAAGATGGTCAAAAGGTAATGGATATTTTATCACAAATAGCTGCAGATTCTATTTGGGATGAATTTCTTGGTAAAAATGGTTTCAATGATGTGTCTGAGAAATTTAATTTTGGTCAAACAGGATCAAACTTCTTTTAATTTATACTTTTCACATGTTGTAAATGTATGAGAAATGTATTGAGTTTTTTAAAGGAGAATGTTTCAATTCAAGAACTGCTCTTTATGCTTCAATAAAGTAAAAGATATGATATTACGTGACGATCTCAAGGCATAGGGTTAACCGTCCCACTAGAACAGCATTCAACTTTGGTGGTTCAGAAAACAGTGAAAACTTCTCAAAAGACTTTACCCGTTCCGTTGGAAGAAAATATTCTGAAGCTAACTTCCGGAATTATTTTTTTTTGCCATTGATTGTTGGAACTGATAACATAAAAATGGATTAAAAGAGACTGACAAGTTAAGAATCTGTCCTGATGAACAAGTACTTCGAATGAGAGTAAGCCCTAACAAAAGTATCGTCGATGCGGAAGAAGATCGACTGATGTCCGTTGCGAGACGATTACATAATGGGAATCCCACTACGAAGTATTCTGTCATCATGAGCAGCCATAATGCTTTTACTACTAAAATACTGCGATCAAACTAATGTTGTGATCACAATTGAGACAACGATACTGCGAGTGCGAGAAGCTTTCAATAGGTGTAGAAATGCGACCTATAAATATCGGCCTTCTTGAGAATATTAATCCACCTTGATCTACAGTTTTATTTGATTTTATTTCAAGAAAAATGAGTATTTTTTACAGAATATCTAATTCTATAACATTTAGTATCCATTCTCATTGTTAATATCATTGTCTAACACCAACAATTCTGGTAACTCGTCAGAGAATACTTTCTTCCCACAACTTCCATCATATACATTAAAGAATGGCTATCATAGACGATTCTTGAAAATCGATGATTTAGAGTGCCGTTTTCTATAGCAGCTTTTTTTATAACATATCAATCTGTGATAGGATAAGGAACTATTTCCGAAGCGAAATAGAAATGAAGTAACACTTTAGAGGAAACTTAGAATTGGACCCGAAAAGAGAATTGAGCATTATAATGAAGATAAAGAAATCAACAAGTTAAAATATAGAAGAGGAATGATCACAATAATATCTAGGATAGATGTTGAGGGATAAAAGAACGAGTAAAGCTTTATGGTTCAGTTAATTAACTATATTCCAGTAAAAAGAATAAAGTTAAGTCGTTATACGAAGCTGAGACTGTTTAAGAGATACACTAGAAAGGAGATTCCACTCCTTCACTTCAGATCCTGATATCTGGGAGGAAGCACAATACAGTCATCCAATTAAAATGGCAACTTGGCCGAGTGGTTAAGGCGAAAGATTAGAAATCTTTTGGGCTCTGCCCGCGCAGGTTCGAGTCCTGCAGTTGTCGTTATTTTTTAACTTTTAAAAAACTATCTTGATATTTTTTATATATTTTTCTTCTATTTTTTTTTTAAACCCACTAAAAAGCATATGGATTGCAGTTGGTGGAAACAAAATATAAATAATAATCAAAAAATAAAACAACATTAAAATATAAAAGTAATACCCAATATCATAAGCAATTTGAACTTAATTCAATGGCATTCCCAATAATTGAAACACTCGAGTCAATTTAACTACCAGAATGATGTAAATAAATTTTTCACGAATCGATTTGTCTGATTCTATTAAAAGTTTGTTAAACCATCGAAATAGCTTCTTAAAAAAAAATTCTATTTAAGTATAAAGAAATAATCGTAATAAAAAGTTGACATAGGCGGATCATCTCTTCAAGCTGGCAAAGCCAATCTCTTGAAACCACCACAATCTCTACATTTTTCTTGGTGAATAGCCATCAATCTTTGAGCTTCTAATGGATCAGAAACTTCTTCTGGTTCTGGCCATGACAAGTATTCGTTAGTGTAGTTGGAAACGTAGTCAGCTGGCAGAATTTCCAATCTCTTACCGTAACCGGTAACCTTCTTCCAGTCACGGTGGACGTTGAACAAGGAGCTGGAAAAGTAAGCGTAACATCTTTGGAATTGCTTGAAGGACAAATCATTCTTCAATTCTGGCTTGAAGTCAATGTATTCGTTCCAAGCCTGTTCTGGGTTAGCTAGAACATAATCAGTAGCCTTCTTGATAGCCTTCAAGAATCTTCTGACCTTTTCTGGGTTCTTCTTCAAGAATTCGTCGTTGCAAATGTACAAGACGGTACAGAAACAACAACAACCCAAACAAGCCAACTTGTCGATTCTCAACATCTTAGCGTCAGTGGCTGGTCTACCGCGTTGCTTACAGTATTCTTCCAATTGAACTTGTTGCATACATTCGATACCAATACCAGCATCGACCTTACCATCGATGATGTACTTAGCAACGTTCATACCACATCTGACAGCAGTGTAGTCAGTTGGGGCCATACCGTAGTGTTTAGTCAATTCATCCAATTGAATTTTACCGAATTCACCGACGTAACCAACTCTCTTACCCTTCAAAGATTGGAAGTCATCAGTAACACCGTTACCTTCCAAGTATAGCAAACCAGTGAATGGTTCATCCAACAAGGAAGCGACAGAGGTAACTGGGTAACCACGAGCCTTGGCAGCTAAGGTGTGGATCATAGCTTTCAAACCCATGTCAACCTTACCTGAACCAATCAATTCGGTAACATCAGATGGGTTGGATGGTTCCAAAATAGCCATATCCAAGTTTTGTTCCTTGAAGTAACCCTTAGTTTGGGCCAAGTAGATTGGGATATGATATGGGGCTGGTTGCCAGTTCAATAAGAAGGAAATCTTGTCAGTAGACATCTTTAAAAGCTGCTTGTTTTGCTTGAATCAATGTTTTGATCTGGTATATTGTACAATAGAAAGAGAAATGAACTGAACACAACTGTTAAATCTAGTTTCGATGTCCTGTTTATATAATTTTTCATTTCGTTCTTTCTACCTACCCATCTCAATTGAGTTTCCTTGATAAGTCTCCATGCCCCTAAATGATCCAGTTCCAATTTGATGAATCCACTACTCACCAAATCATCCAGAACCAACAACTACCTCCTTTAGACATTGACTCGGTCAAGAATTTGCATTCTTATTGAATCATTGGCGCCGTCTCGTGCTACAAAATTCATTTACAAGTCCATGAGTTTAATGAAATTCAGATAACATCGCTGAAAAGAAAAGTAACCGGCTGTACAAAAAATCTCATAAAGGGAACCCAATAGAAACAACCGTTACTCTGGAGAATCATTAAAAGAAGGTAATGCTCCAGGACATGGTAGGCTGCATGACGGAGAAGGTAGATTTACTGTAATGCCATGAGTAGAGTTATCTCCAAAGTTGATAAGATCAAAGAATTGCCGACAAATGCGTGCTGTCGCTACAGGGTATTCGGTAAATTGATGGAGATACGTGAAATTACATTAGACACATATTACGTTTGTCGTTTGATTATTGGAAATTTAGATGAGCTTTCCGAGGAAGGCAGTAAGAAACCTGATGGGATTTGTAAATGGGACGAGAATTTACTTGAGGTAATTGTAGGATATGACGTTTACAAACAATTGCGTCTACCAATACAACCTGGATGTTGTATTGATATGTATCTTGGAATTGCAACGTTCAAAGGGATAAGAATGTACGAAGCGTTAAATGTTGAAGAGTTAGGTCTTGAAGAGTTAAGATCACTTCGATCGTACGTCAGACGGAAGAAGAAAGTAAGGGTGTCTCAGAATGAAACGACTGTTTAAGAAATTTGATATCGTCCTGGCCAGATCACTCTCGAAGCCCAATAACCTTTTTCACTTATCGAAACCTTTACAATATGGGCATAAGATAAACTGTGCACATGGTTCAATTAGGCACGACGATGTAATAGGAAAACAATATAGGACATTAGTGGAGTCTTCAAATGGACATAAGTACATTTTGACGAAGCATAATCTTGAGGACTATGTGATAAATAGGAGGCGTGAAGCACAGCCCATTTACCCATTAGATGCAGGACTTATTGTGCAACTAAGTGATATTATTGCTGACCACCCGTCTGTAAAAGTACATACTGATAATTATGTTAATGATCATCTGGAGCCTCCTTCTAAGTATAAAGTTTTAAACCTGGAAGATGCTTACGACCGGTTTTTAGCAGATGAGCTTAAGAAAAAAGGTGAACATTGGCAAAATATTAGACTTGTGGAAAGGCCTAAGCAATTTCTGGAGTGCGGAACAGGACATGGATCGTTAACATTAAACATCTTGAAGACAATACATGGCTCTAACTGTTATTATGATGGGACCAATGACCTCACAAGAGGTGCAATATTGCACTCATTGGATAAAAATACGAAACATTTGAATTTAGGTATGCTAAATGTTAAGCATTACGAAAGAGGCATTTTTTGGCCAGATGTAGAGTTTCATCTTACAGAAAGTCCTAATGATTGGATGGACACAGATATTGCAAAATACTACCGTAATGAATTAGGTCAATCTGATCAAGAGTTCTTGCATGGTATTTTTCTTGATATGCCATCCCCAGAGCATCAATTATCAAAACTTTCCGAAGCTCTTCTGTTAGACTGTTCTTTGATCGTATTTGTCCCCAGCATAACTCAAATTTGGGATTGTCTGTCGTTGGTCAAGAAGAACGGTATCAAGCTAACGCTGACCAAAACATATGAACTCATGCCAGGCTCAGGTGGAGGAGGTATGAGAGAGTGGGATCTGAGAAGATCGGTGATAAAGGAAACAGGACTCGAAGGTATTGTTATGAGACCAAAAGTCGGAACTAGAGTTGTCGGTGGAGGCTTCATAGGAGTTTTTAAGAAATTACCCACAGATTCCATTGTTAAATTATGGGAATAACATTGGAACTTTCACTAGAGAAAAATTATCTTACAGAGAGAAAGATATAAAGAATTTAGTATACAATATCATAGTTTAGAACTAAGTGAACCCCAATTATATTTAATTATTTGACCTCCTTTTAAAATGCAATTTTCTTGGCCGTTCTCTTTTTGTTTTTCAACACAATCTTCTGCTTCTGTTCTTCCTCTTCTTCACTGTCTACCTCCATTTCTTCCTCATCTTCGTCTTCATCGTCATCATCTTCTTCAGCTTCCTCCTCTCTTTGCTGTTGCTTAGCCAACTCTTGGGCGATTTCAATCTCTCTCATTCTCAATAATTCTGGGTTTGATTCCACCAATTTCTTGTCTCTTAGGAAGTCTCTTTCTTCATTACCCTTCATTCTGTTCTTGTAGAATGCTCTCTCACGCTTTTGTCTTATTTCCTCGATTCTGTCCATGGCATTTAGTGTTGTTTGAACCAACTCTCTGTTGTATCTAACAGGAACGTTTCTTCTCTGGGCAAATGTTAGGGTAGAATCGACAGCCAATTCCTTACCTGCTGCCTTTCTGAAAGCCTTCGTCCATTTCAATTTACGTGGGTTACGACGTTGTTTGAATGATTTGTGACATTTGGAACGACAGAACCTAAATTCCTTTGCATCGTTACGAACAAACATTATACCATGGCCTGGGTATACCGGCGATGAACAGAAATGACATTGGTAAATTCTCATAGTGGCGAAACTTCAACTAAAAATCTAAAACAATAATACCAGAACTATCAGCTACCCTCTGATACCAATATATACTGTGGAATAATCCTTGGATGCCTTGTTTTGATTCTTGTAAGTATGCGATGAGGTGAAGATTAACTTATAACTTTCTCTTTTTTCATCCTGCGATGAGAAAAAAAATTTTTTCCTACTAGAAAGGTCAATCAATCCCAAGTTGAAAATGATTAAAAAAACTGAGCGAGTAACAAACTAATTACTGATTGTTAGTTCAAAAGTTAAGCCAAGGTATATTAAAATGAGTAACAGAAGTAACGACGTTGGATCAATTGAAATCCCTCAACTTCCGATACCAGGGGATAACAACCAGAGTTTAAATGGCACAACCAGTGTTTCTTTACCAAACACACAAACTATGGCGGCTAAGAAATCTGGAATGGACCTATATTTCGATCAAGCATTAGATTCAATGGGAAGACATCCTGTGTGGACTGGTGTTGGTGCTTTTTTTACTTTGTATTTTATCGCCGGTGCATACAAATCTATATCAACAAAATTAAATGGTGGCAAGGCAGGAACAACATTTCTTAAAGGTGGATTTGATCCTAAAATGAACGCTAAAGAGGCCATGCAAATACTCAACTTGACAGAAAACAATTTAACACAAAAGAAACTAAAGGAAGTTCACAGAAAGATAATGTTAGCGAACCACCCAGACAAGGGCGGTTCGCCATATTTGGCTACAAAGATCAATGAGGCCAAGGATTTCATTGAAAAGAAGGTTTTACGAAAGTAATGATTTGGGTATTCCTTACCAGTCTTGTAAATACACTATAAAATGGTTCTTATATGACATATACTCCGTTAGTAATTAATGACGTTCCTGAATACTCTTTCCCTATGTAGGTAACATAATGTTGATAACAGTCCACATGCCAGTATGTACAGCCTTTCTGGTCATTCTCTATCATTATACCTTGAAGCGTCAATGCGCCACATACGGGACACGGTATCAACTGATATGTGTCAATAATATAATCTTCTAATTCAACCACAGCCTTTAAATCAATACCAACTTCTCCATCGCCGGTCTTGTAAAACCACTTTAGTCTACAAAGTTGCTCAATTAGCCCTTCAATTTCTAATGCGTTCAATTGCTTATAGTTAGACAACTTTCTGGACCCGACCCTAAAGGTTGCATACCTTCGCCAACTTGGAAGATCCTCTCCCATGATGGTACTTCTTATAAGGTCGACATCAGATCGAATTCCAAATCTGTCATCAGGAGATTCGTAGATTACTTTGGTACCTGCCAAAACAATTTGTTCCAGTGCCCATTTTATAAATTCAATCTCTCGAGGATTGAATCTAGTCGCCAACTTTAATTCTTCGGTACTCTTTTTATTAACATAAACATAAAATCGATTTGAATCTGTAGTTTCAGAATTAGTTCCGTCTGAATATACTCTGGAAACGGATTTTTTACCAATTCCATGGTTTACCTTAACAATCTTGAAGTCTAAAAGGTTAAGTCTTACATTTAACTTGTTGATCACTTCATTTAATCGTTTTTGCCAATGTTCTATAGACCAGTCAGCACTCTCACCGCTATTCACACACCGTTGTTGTAATTTTTTCAGTGCACAAATCAGAGTACTCTCATGGCAGATGCCTCTATAATCTAAGATGACTTGTAAAAGATATTGAGATAATTGTTGTTCTGTCAAGTAAGCAGCAAGATTTGATACCTCTACAGCATCTACCGACATTAAATTAGTGACCGAACCGAAGCGTATATCTTTATATATTATTGCACATCGAACTATCCTTTTCTGATCTTTTTTTTGTGATAATCGAAATGGAAACAAAAAAGACCGCTTTCAATATGAATGAAGTTTGAAATATGATGCCCAATTATATTTTGCTTAACAACATAGGTAATTTGCTCTAAGGAAGAAATAGAATTAAAATAGGTAAATAAGATACCTTACTAAAATATCGTGGTTATTTATCATACTATCTTTCAGGTCCATACGTGTTACCGTTTCATTATCACCCATTATCCTTAATAGAGGAAGCTCTATACTTCAACAACACTTAGAGAGCAAAGCATAATGAATGACTCAGAAAAGATCAAACCTAGATCACCTACAGAAATCAATAAAAATATGAGTGCTTTAAGCTCAGCGTTTCCGTGGAAGATTTGGATGAAAATCGATGATAATACGGACGGGATAAACCAGTCGATTGCTATTCCATTTAACGAATTAGATACAATTGATGATCTTAAAACTAAACTATTGGAAAGACTCAACCCATACAGATGGGCGCATTTTTTAGATAACACATCTATTGCTATTGGATTTCATGGCATCAGTGTTGATCATGAAGATGTATTGAGTGCAACAAGTCCAGTCGAAAGCGTTCCTTTCCTAAGCAGAAGCAAAAGTTTTCTAACCGCTAACCTCAGTGCCTCTCCGCCATTTAATATTGACAGGTCTAGCAACCCCAAAGTAGGAACCGGGGCAAATAATATAACAAGTCCCCAAAGATCGAGGTCAAACAGTTCTGGGATTACTTCTGTAATACCACGATCGCCAATAGTACGATATCCCTCTATTTCACCATATTCCAACCTCCACAGTTATCAACAGTTAAGACGTGAATTTAGTCCAGCACCATTATCGGTCGCAACTTCATTCGGAACAACAAGAGCTAGATATATCGGTACGTATAAGAAGAGTTTTAGAATGGTAACAGATAATGATTCTCCATGCTCTAGCCAAGAACTTCGAGAAATCATTTTTGAGGCAGATGAATTGGTAGTAAGCATTTATACTGATTTATTTGGACATCTAGGGTCACAAAGGGCTTCTGAAGCATTATCCGTAATAACTAGCCGTGCTGAAAGTTCTTTTATCACTCCAAATGATCTAGAAAATCTTAATGCTACGAAGTTTCTCCCAACCAATGAAGAAATTGCGAGGCAAATACTGGAAAACACGGAGGAAACTGGTGAAAATGATAATTTTGCAATTCACACACCTCCTCCGCCGGATCTAAATATAAATGAAACTACTGGAGCTCCCGAATTACTAGAAAACCCATCAGAACAGGGTGAAGGTGAACGTGAGTTCAAGTTTATAGCGGATGAGGAACAATTGCTAAAAGAATCACAATGTCTAAACGACACAGAGAGGAATTCTGATCATCCCAAACCTGCTATTTTACTTTTACCAAAAGGATACACGGGTGATGTTGATTTTAGTGAAAGTACTTCCAGAGAGACTTCAGATGTTTCCTCGCAATCCCAGGCCTCAACTCCGAAAACCAACCCCAAACCTAATCTGACGTTGAAAATTCCATCATATACACCTCTGGATGAGAATGAAGTTGGCCTAATTCATCCTCTATTAGAGTCTGAAAGACATAAAACAGAATCTCCTGTAGTACTGATGAGATCTGACAGGCATATTCAAAACGCTTCAGAACCTATACCACAGAGCGAGCAGCCTAATGAGAACACCAACTCTTCAACAAGTAAGAAGGTCTTCCCTAATATTACGGTTTTAATTGTTGAAGATAATGTTATCAATCGAACAATTTTATGTTCGTTTTTAAAGAAGCATAAGATTTCATACAAAGTCGCTAAAAATGGACAAGAAGCTGTCGATAAATGGAAGGAAGGTGGCATTGATTTGATTTTTATGGACTTACAGTTACCTGTGCTATCAGGCACTGAGGCTGCTAAACAAATTCGTGACGCAGAGAAGAATCGAGCAGCTACAAAAAATGATAAAGACAAAATTACAAAAAAAGCGCCTGTTATCATAGTCGCATTCACGGCATCCGACTCTCAGACTGTTAAAACAAATGCTTTGGTTTCTGGTTGTAATGACTATTTAACGAAGCCAGTAAATCTACACTGGTTGAGTAAAAAAATCAATGAATGGGGATGTATGCAGGCTCTTATAGATTTTGATGGCTGGAAAGAAGGACAAAGCAGAATGACCGAACGTTTAATGATGAAAGCCTCTCCGAAAATTCCAATAAAACCTGAATTGAAACCTATGTCATCAAGCCATAGGATTCGCAGTTCGAGCAACTCTTCATCACATTCTAGATTAAGTGAAAATAAATCAAATCAGAGGCACCACAGTAGAAAATCGACTGGTAATGGAGTTGTGGTAGAAATGACTAGTACTACGAAATGATACTCTAATACTCCAAAATTCCAACTAAACCAATAATAGACAACGGGAGGGTTTTCAATATGAGAATGTAATAATTTTTAGTAGCTATTTGAACGATGTAATTATATATGCTAATTGTAACTGGTCAGAAACTGAAATATTTGGGTGATTTTCATATTATGACAGGTTGTGATTCACAGCCTGGACAATTATGCAAAGTTTCGTGGATGAATACATCACAGTCAATGCAGAAATCCTTTTTACAATCTTCACACCGATAGCGAGAACTTGTTAACAGTTCACCTGTCCTGTGATTCTTAATAGTTGGAAATTTCAGTTGACAACTAAAACAGTTTTCTGTGGGAAAAATTTCAATTGAAGGAACCTCTTTAAAGGTTTTCAACGGCATCAAGTGATGATAAGATCTGGCCAAATGTGTGGATAAAATAAGCATCAAATTGCAACATGGACAAACTGTAGGCAAGGAACAAACTTTGCTATAACAATTTGGACAAATATAACCTCCATACGTTAATTTTGAATGACATGAACAAAAAGTAGGAGACTCTTCAAATATCCTGGTAGGAAATCCCATTCTGACTAAGGTAAAGCCTTTATTAATTTTATTTACAGGCAGCGGTATAACAGCTTCATCAAATAACTCTTTACAGTGCGTTTCATCCAAAGGAACTTTATAAAAACTTTCATCCCCGTAATTGGTTTGTTTACAAAGTTCCCTACAAATCGATACCTGTGCAGACAGTCCGATTACCTTAACACGAATAGATTCATGAACTAAGCATGCTATAGTTTGATGGATATCTCCCGGATCAGCGCTTGACAAAGAGCCGAAAATTATAAGAACTTCTTTGGTACAATGTGCTGGAACTGGTAATAACAACCCCCTTGCCATCTCCAAAGAATTCTGCAGAGAAGGATTACCCTTTGGTTCCTGTTTCCTCATCACCTTCAAAGCGTCTATATGATCCTGTGGGTTACCGCTTACGGGAGTGATCAATTGTGCAAGACCATTTCTCATACCCACTATACCCATTTGAGAAATCGGATTCTGGTCAAAAAATTCGTGTACAAAATCAATAGCATATTGAACCATCATAACATGCCGATTAGGCCTCATATCCTTCTCCAACATCGCTTCACTGCAATCCAGCACTAGAACTAATGTTCGTATGATACCTCTTTGGTATGGTGTAACATTCTTTTGTGCTGTTCTTTTTTTTCGACTTTCAATGATACTAGCCGCAAGGGAGCTCATGTCACCATCTTCATCAACTTTCACCAAATCCCAACTTCTTTTGATCTCATCTTCCCACGCGTATCCACCATTAGCACCTTGCAAATTTTTGTTGGATAGCTTCTTCCTCTTCTCATTCCGTTTTCTCTCTCGTCTATGTCTTCTGCTTCTCCCCTCCTGGCCAGTAGCTACTTGTTCGTCATCTTGTTTACCCTCATGCTCACTCACATCTAAAGCTTGCTTTTTCTGTCTTCTGGCATCTCTTGAAGTGACAATAATGTTTTCATCTTCATCAGAATCGGAATCTACCATCTCTACCCTACAATCAAATTTTTGCCTCTATGTTCTGAGCCTCTTAAATATCCATGCCACTTCCGACTAATCTGCCAGTGAATGATCAAACCGTCTTGACATATCGCCTTTACGATTAGGGCTATTATATGCCCTACTTTTTTTTTTTTTGATCACCATACGGTGATCAAAACACCATGTTAAAAATCGCATCAAAAACTGCATGGACTTTCAAAACCTTTAAAGGAATCAAAAGTGAAGAATCTTTATCGATTTTGACCTCAAGAAACATGTTTTCATCAAATTTGAAAATATATAGTAGTAGAAATATGCTATCGGCCGATAGCATAAACCTTTTCAGGCTTTAAGAGAAGTATAGCATACTTCGATAAATTAATCTCGAAGCTTAAATAGGACCAGACGTAGAGCACCTAGAATGAGCAACGACTAATTAAAATGACTGCTGGATTTCAAGCATAAGATTTACGAAAATTCTTCAATATATAAAGACAGGGTTTTCTGCATGAAATTGGACACATACAGCCATACCAGGAGCATAAAATATCGGGACTGGCAAGATGACCAAAAGTGTCGATATGAAAGAGGTGAGCAAGGAACATGTTAAGGAGCAAGAAACCAAAGGTGTTACAAGCGCATCATCGTCATCTATTGAGGACACTTCAGTAGACGACGAAAACGTCGATGTGGCATTAAGATTCTTGAAGGAAACGAATGCCAAGGAATACGTGTTGGAGGATGAAGAAACATCAAAGATTATTGGCACAGAAGGGAACGATAAGAATAGAAGAAACAGAGAGATTTTTTACGGCAAAACCGATCTACCCAAAAAGGTTTTGCGTAAGCTAGACTTTTTTGTGCTGCCCTTCTTATGTGTCACATACCTTCTTATGTTCTTAGATAAAGCCTTGTTAAACTACGCAGCAGCTATGGGTATCAAAGATCATCTCAAAGGTAATGAGTTTGCAAACTTGAGTACAATATTTTCGGCTGCTTATATCTTTATGGAACCATTTGTTACTTATTTGATCCAGAGATACCCAATATCAAAAGTTATGGCTATTTTCATCACCTGCTGGGGTGCTGTTTTAGCATGCCACTCTGCGTGTAAGACCTACGCATCATTGATGATTGTCCGTACACTTTTGGGTATATTCGAATCCGCAAGTGCTGTTGGATGTATTGCGATTAGTGGCATGTACTATACCAAAGCCGAGCAGAGTGCAAGGATTGGATTTTGGGCAACTCAAGCAGGTACAGGTTATATTATTGGTGGTTTAATTTCCTTCGGTTTTCAACACTACACTGGTAAAAGCTTCACATCGTGGCAAATAATGTTTCTTGTTATGGGTCTCATTACAGTCGCATTTGGCATAATCACATTTTTGTACTTACCAGACAATGTTACTAATGCTTGGTTTCTGAAACAAGAAGAGAAGATTTTGGTCGTTAAACATATTAGAGAAAACCAAACAGGTTTGGAAAATAAAAAATTCAAAAAAGAGCAAGTAAGAGAATTGTTTTTGCTTGATCCCTTGACCTGGCCAATGTTATTAATTACCGCTTGTTCACAGATTTCGACTGGTGCAATAGGTACTTTTTCTGTTACAATTACTCAAACTTTCGGATTTGATTCAAAAGAAACTGCGTTACTACAATTACCAATTGGTGCTATAACTGCCATGATTATTTTGATAACCACCCAGATGATTTCTCGTTGGGGTCAAATTACTCTTATTACAACTTCCATGTACATTCCTGCCATCATTGGTTCAATTGTTATGCTGTCGTTACCGCTCTCCAATAAGATTGGGAATTTATTGTCGTTATATTTGCTTTACAGTGGCTCATGCACCATTACAAATATTTATATATGGAATTCATGCAACACATCTGGCTATTCGAAGAGGATATTTAGAAACGCGATAACAATGATTGTTTACAACATTTCATGTATAGTTGCACCACAGATGTTTAGAGCCAATAATGCGCCAAGATATGTCCCTGCAAAAATTGCCTTGCTTGTCACCCAATGTGTGTGTGTGCCTTTGCAACTTTATGTTGGTTACATCTCAAAGAAAGAAAATGAAAGAAGAGACAAAGAACAGGAAGGGCAAGAAATTGAAAAATATCAATTTTTAGATATGACAGACATTCAAAATAGAAATTTCAGATATGTATACTAATTCGATTGATTAATCTTTACAACTCAATTAAATATCTTTCATAGTAATCACATGACATTAATATATCAATGGTAAAAAATTGAAAAACAGCTGCTTAAATCAGATACCATCTCATCGTCCCAAAAAGAATTACCTAAATCGCCAAAATTACTGAACAACAAATGTCAGATACAGATGAATTAAATGGTAATTTAGCCTATGATTACAATAGTGAAAGTGAGGCTCATTTAGAAAGCGGAGAGAGCGATAATGCTGATGACTTAGCGGTCATCACAACGAAAGAAGAGAGTGATGGAGGACAGATTAAAATGAAAAGACCAACAGATGATACGAACAAGCCAATATCAAAAAGACAGAAGAAGTTGAAGAATTCTAAATTTCATGAAAGAAAAAGAGAACAGATCGAGTATGATATACAGCAGAAAAAAAGGATACCGCAATCGTCTCCGGAAATTATTACTGAATATTTCGCCCAAAAAATTCGTGAGAATAACCCAGATTTGAGCCCGTTGGAACTTAACGATTTATATTTCAAAAAGACTGATTTCTTATCCACTGAAAAATTTGATCAAGTTCGTAATCTGTCAAATCTTCTTGATTTCACAACACAATTTTCAAAGGCACCAAGATGCATTATATTTTCAATGTCCAATATGAGAGTTGCTGATGTTTTTAGAGGTTTAAATGGTAGTAAAAATTGTTTGAAATTGTTTTCCAAAAATAAATTAAAAGACGACCTGGCTTCAGTTGAACGATCATTAGATGTGGAAAAAAAATCACAGAAAAAGGCTAAAGATAATGCTATTAGATACTATATTGCGACTCCAACTAGGATGGAAAAAATTTTGGAGGTTAATGATTTGTTTTACCAAGGTAAAGACAAGCTAGATATCATATTAGATGCAAGCTATTTGGACCCCAAGAACAATACGTTGCTAAGTGGTGAAAACACGAAAGAGCTTCAAAGAGTTTTAAAGGCTATACTTAATAAAAAAAGCTCTGTTAAAATCCTGTTATACTAAATGAAAGAATCCTACTAAATATTTTTGTACAACATTTTTAAACTGTATTCCGAAGGCCATATTAGGAAAATGGCTTCCTAATCGATAGTTTTCTCACTAGCATCGAAGGCTTTCTAGACAACTTTGAAGGGCTTAAAGAACTGGATTTTCTTTTCCCCTTTAGTTGATTGACCGTTTCGGCAGGTTTATCATAATCATTCATCATTTGTTTTTTATGCAAAGAATTCACCATTCCGTTTGATTCTTTAGATCCACCTTTTGATTGGAACTCTAGAAGCGTATCTAACGGCTCGGAATTAGTCCTGCTGGATGAATCATCAACAACCATCAACTTCTCCCTTTCCTTGTTTAGTGCCGGACTTATCAGAAGATGTTTTGGTCGGCAATTTCTGAATATTTGTGTTACAGGCTTCAGATATATAGAGGCGACAGTTCCTATATTTAGTTCTAATTCTTCTAGGATAATTGGATCGAGTTTTGTATTTAGTTCAATGACTGGAAGTTCACCATCCACCATAGTCTTTAGTGATTCATTGGAAAGTAAATGTCCTTTATTAGTTTGAGTCAATGACAACAAGCTCCAATAAATGAAAGCCCTGTTCCTTAGATCTGGATTATTAACTTCCTCGGTACAGCACTTCAGTATTTGCATACATGTCTTTTCAGTTTGTGGATTCGGGTCTCTAACAAAAAATTTCACGCTAGAGTTAAGTATTGAAAACTGGACATCTAACGTTTCATCAAGAAAATTTGATGAGAATATTTCAAATATCTTCAAATAATCTGGCATGTTTTTATGATAGTTTGTTATGATCCAAATCATAGCGTTTTTAGATTCTGGTTCTTGAACTGAATCGATATATTTTACTAATTTCCCTATGCTTGATTTGAACTGGTGAGGATGTTTTCTTAGAATGTTCCGGAAAACTGATATTATTTCCTGGACGACATAATCTACACCAAATTCCAGTAGCTCCAATAATGCACTTACACAATCTGATGCAGAATTCTCATCAAGTTTCACAGCGAGATTCCCGATTGCTCTGATGGCCTTGCGTGACATTTGAATATCAATGTCAGTGGCATATTGTTCCAGTTCCTCTAAAATACGTGGCAATGTCTCTTTATCAGCCAATAAATAGAGGCATTCCAATTTGGTATCTTTAATATAAATTGGATCATTAAACTCAATGAAAAAGTAGGAAACATCAACTTTTAACAGTGGAACTTCTCTACTCAACAGTAATAGAATAACATTCCGCAGGACAAGAAATTGTAATTCAGAAGGTTTGTTCAAAAGCGATATGATTGACTTTGAAAATCTCTTGATAAGACTCTCATTTACATGATCAACATAGTTCAACAGATACGCAATAAATTTAAATGCATTCAATGCAACATATGTATTAACATGTTGCAATTGTGGTAAAGCAATAGCTATCATCTCGTGTGCATCATCATGTGTCTCAGGTACGGCAGAAATAGTCAACGCATCTAAAACTAAAGCTTTATCCCATTCATTTAGATATGTCAAAAGAGAAAGTGAATCGAAGGCATTATGGATACTAAGCTTTAAAGGTTCCAGTTCACGATTCATGTCATGGATATAATGCAGTGTGTGCAGCGCTGCCACATGAATAATAGGATCGATGTTCTCGCGTTCTATCAAATCAAAAAGAGATGGCAAGCATTCCATTACTGTACTGTGATTTACTTCGTCTAGTTGTTTTAGAGCGTAAATAGCTGTTCTAGTGACCTCAGGTGGTACGGAACGGCGAACGATGAATGATGGTATTATTCTGGAGGCTTCTTCAACAAATTCCGGAGACGGTACAGCTACAAGTGATTTCAAGGCCATTATCTGTATTTTTTCATTCCGGTTTTTTAGATCAGCAATAATGTAAGGTAGAGCTTCGTGAGAGTTTTTTGGGTTGACCGCCCCTAATGACCTTACAAATTCGTGGCAAATTCTTTTTACTTCTAAATCATCCTCTATTTTCCAAAATCTCAATATTTCAGGTAATAAATATGCCATTTCATTATAATTTCCGAGAGTTAAATTCGCAATGATTTTTCTGAGCCCATTTTTCCTTTTCACAGCACTTACTTTCGATTTTTTTACTTCAAAACTTTGAAGTTCAGCTCTGATTTCGTTAGCCTTGTATCTTGAAAACAGAGTGTGGTCAGACATTATTGAAAATTCAATAAAATGTTTCGGCAATCTACCAGACTATTCTGTTTGTCCTATCCATGCAATCTAGAGATTATTGCGATACTTTTATCTTTACGACCTTGAAGGAGTTCATGCCATTATTCTTTTCTCTCTTCGGTGAAGATGGTATAAGGCCCCTATACTATTTAAACTCTTAGGTCACATGATTTTTAATGAAAATAAGAGTTCAAAGTGATTGAAAATGTTTTTAGGTATTTCACACCCAATCTTAATATTCAGGTATTCTTGCATGATTATACCCAGCGTAATTGTCTAGCCTCAGTCATGAGAGCCTACAAATTGAACCTATTTTCAGTCATCGAATTTTTTCTTGCTGAAGGTTGGAGCTTACTTTGAGTGGTCATCTAAAAGACAATTGACCAATCTGATAAATTAGTACTTTAGTCGAAGTATTTGATTCAGATAATATTACATCAAGTCCGTGATGGCCAGTTTACTAAAAGGAGTAAGCTTCTACTCATCTCTCTGATATTGATGGGATTTAAAATAAAAAAAGCCCATATGATACATAATATTGATTGCAATGCATGCAAGATTTAATTTCATACGTGATACTGGAAGAGTTGTATGCTGGGTTCTTACCGAACATCAAATTTAAAGGTGTAGTGGCGCATTTATGAGATTGTAATCAAAATATAAGTTACTTGAAGTTTGAATCCATATTTAATTACAAGAGGTTCTCTTTGGGGTATACATCTGTACCAGTCCCTTGTATAATTTCAATAAGAAACCAATGTGGAACATTTATTTTGCAAGTTAAGAAAGATAATATTTGTTAGATAGCCCTGGTAAGTATTTTAGTTTGTTTTGTTATCGAATTATCATGCTTTGTTTGAAATTAATTGATTGTAAGCCTATAAAGGAAGGAAAGAAAATTGCGTTCCAGTAAACTCATTTCTCGTATTAGATACAATTGTTTCAAAGCCTGAGAGAGGATCCCAACAGGTAATATAGAAATTCCTTAAGTGGTCCCAAAAACTGGTTTGCGTTAGATGCGTGGTAGACAATAAAAAATCAGATTTACAAAATATTTTCCTTTATCGTAATTCAATCAAACATCTCGAAAACCCATGGGCTGAGACTCATCGATGAGGGTTGTTTCAAGTTCAATAGATTACATACATGTCCCAATTTATTGGCCCTAGAGAAAACACAACAAAAATCATCAAACCTAGCAGAAGTGAGGTATCATTTAGAGTTACTGGTCTATTCTGAAACAATATCCCGACAGGTAATTCCAATGACCTATCTATGGTAGTCGATGAGCTTCAAGGGTGTTATTGATATGTTTCCAAATGTTATAAAAGAGACTGCCCGACACATGGTCTTAAATTTCATATCCAAGTTTACTGATCTTCAGCACAGTTTCAATATTTACAAAACCATTACAAATAACTCTCCAACCTTCAAATTATCTGGAAAATGTCCCAAGGTTACAATCGTTTATTTCTAAGTCTTTTTTTATTTGTAAAATTTGTTTTACCGGCTGAAATTGATGGAATTTCATTCTCAGATTTATCCTACTCACCTTTAACAAATTTGCGCTATCCCCACCAAGGCTGGATGGCCTCATTTAGCTTTGAAATTGTAGATCCGATCAATAAAGATGATTATTTCACCTTGAGCTTTCCCCTAATTTACCGAATTAAATTTGATGAAAACGAGTCCAGCACCATCATCTCCTTAAATGATGGTACAGATGCTTTTGAATGTTACGTTACTCAGCAGGCTGCTTATTTGCACAATTCGACGAACATGCGGTGTAATGCAATAGTTGATATATCGTCGCTCTCAGACATAGCTGGATCGATCACATTCTCTTTTAGTTTTAGCAGTGGTGGATCGGTTTATGAACCAGAACTAGTTGCAGCATCTGAGTTGTATTCTGGTACTATGAATCTTGCCTTAACAGAGAAAATGTCAGCGCCTATTACATTTGATCAAGTTGAGTTCGATAACGATATATATACTATAGGACGAACAACCACATATGATAGCTTGGAGACCTATTACTTGGGTATGCGGTGCTCTAATGGCTATTTGTTGGAGGGACTACAAAGAGTCAATTATGATAAACAAAATGAAGGTTTCGATTTGGATTGTTCTTCCGTTCAGGCTTATGTGGGAGATAGTTTCAATAACTGGTCATTGCCATTGAATTACAAAGACTCAAAAGCAAAAATTTCCTGTTCGTCCAATAGTCTTGAAATCAAAGTTGGTTCCCAAAATTCAGGTGATCTTTTCTGGATAAATGCATTGCAAACCGTTTCCGAAGGATTTAATACGATTCAACATGATGTCACGATGCAGTATACGTGTTCTGATACAATCAAAAGCACAACTTACAGCACACAATTTGAGACAATAGTCGATTACGTGATATACCAAGGAAAAGCATACGCAACAGCTACAATATCGCGTGGCACATCAGTAACTACTGAAGCACAAACGTGCTCGGCGTTAGCCAATTGTTCATCATCGGCATCTGGGTTTTCTTCCTTGAATTCTTCAAGTTCTGAGATACCCTACTCCTCTTCCACTATATCGAGCTCTAGTCCACTTTCAGTACCATCTACAACACCGATCATTAGCACAGCCACAAACACAATCACATGTTCAAAATGCCATGGAAATGTAACTTCAAGAACTTCTTCTTTCCCATCTTCATATACTTCAGAGTTAAGCTCTTCTTTAAACCCAATTGGTTCTACAGCCAGTACCACAAGATTGACAACCAATTCTGAATTTATAGGTTCGACATCATCAACAGAACCGCAGATAATACCTTCAAGCTCTTTTACTACGAGTTCGCACCTTTCATCTCTTTTGACAGATACACCATCCGAGGCTACCTCAAGTTCGTTGGAATCTTTGAATATATCATCCAGTTCTGACACTTTATCACACCCATCAACCATTCCTTCAAAAAGTTTAAGCATTGTTACGACTTCAACTATTATAACAGGAAAAACCTCGAGCTTGTTTGAACCTTCAGCTTCCTCGTTTGCTAGTAGCACACCATCAAATATATTCTCCTTGCCTCCAAAAATTTTATCGTATAGTATGGTTGTGTCCAATTCATCTGTTCCTTCTGTCGTTTTGACGTCAGATAATTCCACATTTCCAGCAACATCGACAGATAAAACTTCGCGCTGTACTAGTACTGAACAAAATTCTAATTCATTAATTCAGAGTATTGTGAAAAGTTACTTGACTTCAACCTCTCCTCAAACCCATTCTTCCATTTTCATTACATCACAAGTGCCGAGTTCTTTCAAAACGATTCAGTCCACCAGTATTTCTTCAACACAATTTATAACAGTGTGCACCAAATGTGTAACTACAAATGAAACCGCCGATCTATCAGAGTCGGATGAGTACCCTAGAACAACTTCACAGAATTCTTATAATACCGAAATTTTCAGCTTCATCCAGACCCAACCATCGTCGATTACAATTGATGAAACAATGGTTCCAACGACTACTATAAATCCAAGTTCACAAATTTTTTCACCTGGGTCAACCCACGAGATTATATCAGGTACTGAAATATCCTACTCTAAAAGCCCCAATACCGATATCAAAGGATCAAAGACATTTTCGGTTGAGACAGGATTTAATTTTTCAGATATTTCTGTGAAGACCACCATTGATACTATCCAAACAACCAGTAATGAAGAAGCAACGAAGGGTTCAAGTCTCGCTTTTGTGACCCGTTTATCTCTAGCTCATATCCCAATCAGTTCACAAGAATCAGTCTCTATCTATGAAGGCACAGGACTATCCCGAAAAATTAGTTTTCTACCACTTTTCATAGTAGGTTTATTTAGTTATCTTTTCATATGAGTTGACGACATTCTCGTGTGTCAGCTTGATAATTAGAGAATTGCGCCCTTGTGGCCATAAATTTTTTATTGATATCTTCATATTCAATAAAATAGCCTCCATGAGAAAGTACATAATAGTAAAAAATGAAAACGTCTCTCAAATGGAGAATGTAACATAAAAGGATAACTCTTAAATCAACCGAAGAGCTGATATGCTTTCTAGTGGAGCTTGCAAGTCATTACTCGCATTAACTTTTAAGAGGTCTTTTAGTCACACATTGAAAGGCCTTTATCCAAGATCAGCTGCCTTGACCAAAGCCTACGCAAAGATCTTCGAACAACAACCATTGAATTCTTTGATAAACAGACTATCACAAAAGCCTAGTAATTTAGATCCCTATGAGTTATCTGAGTCCTTGGTTGATATAATATCAAAGGAAAATTTGCCTGTTGAAGACGTATTATGCATTCATAATAAACTTATTGAAAATTTAAGCGAATTTGAGTATGGAATTAGTACTATCCATGCAAAAAAGCTACAAGAACTGGGGGAATCTCCAAGACATAATTCGGTTATTGAAATCATTAAAAATAATCCAGGTAGGGTTTCCGGTTCGTGGGAATTACTCCTCAAGTATGGTAACGGTTTGCCCGAATTTACTGATGAGCTTTTGAATGTGACACTGGAGAGTATTATAAATTCAACTGACTTTGTTGATGATTCGGAAAACCCACCTCTCAGAGAAATAGCACAATGTATTCTCTTGCTGAAGAATGTCGCCGATAAGGAAGTTGTGAATCCTGGAACATTACAAAAATTATTAGAGAAGGCATTGAAATACGATATTACCTGCCTTTTACCACTGATATTATCTTTTGGATTACCACACCTTGGCGTTATTGAGGACAGAGGCACGGATTTGACAGCCAAACAGCTTTTTTACCTAAATGAACATTCCTTTCAACTCATAAAGCAGAGTAAAGTGTTGCTTTACAGAACTATTGAGGCTCTTGGAGAAAATACTGTGATAAAAGAAACTGAAAAAGAATTAGAAACAAGTGAAAAGCTGAAGGTTGAAGTTGATAAATTATCCGCTCAGACACCTGGTTGGTCTTCTTACAAAATAAATACAGACCTCCAAACCACAGCCCCTCAGTTTTTAAAACTTTTTGAACAACTACAAGCTGACAAGATTGATAGAAGCGATTTTAACGTTGCAAAAATGCTGTTAAGAGCGTTTGGTTTACATAAAAATAATACAAAGATAAGTCTGGAATTATACCACAAGTATTTGACAAGCTATCCAGGTTTTTCCCATGAGCTAATGTTTGAAACTTTTCTAGCGCTGAGTTATCAGAGCTACAGGACCTCTAATAAGGCGTTACTGGGATATGCAGAGGCTTTCATATCAAGTGGAGCAAATACCACAATAATTTTGAATACCTTTCGTACATTGATTCTAGTAAACTCCAAGTTTAACATAGATGAGTCTCTCGAGATTTACAACAAACACATTAATGATTTTAGTCAAGAAAATGATGCTGTTACACATGTCTCTCAACAAGGACTGATAGCGGAAACTCTCATTCTTGCATATCTATCAAAAGGCGAGATAGAGTTTGCCAGGGTGATATTCGAAGGTTGTCTGAGAGGGGAAGTTTTTAAAAGCCCAACAGCAATTAAGAGAGTAAAGAACCTAATGACGTTGTATGGTGACGCTTTAGAAAATGAGGAAGTCTCTACAGTAATGGAAGGTAAAATTTTGAATGTATTACAACATCTGTAGTTCTTATTTTTAATTCATACAGTTTAAACTTCTTTTCTCTATATTTTTTATTTAAATTACTGGATTATCATGTTCAAATGTGTAATCAAATGATACCAAATCCCAGAGGTATCGACTTATGGCCTCGATCAGGTATATGTTGACTTCAGATAATAACAGTCCATTACAGCGGCTATATCTTACCAAAGTAATCTTTTTGCCAGTTTTGTTATTTCACCAGACAAAACCTTCAATAATTTTCACAAGGTTCCAATATGCCATGCCTCGTTATAGCGTTGCCCATTCTCCCACAGTCCCAGTCCTCAAACATCAATTTGGAGACTCTGATCAAATAAAGAAGTAAATAAATATGTCTGTCCATTAGTCTCGTAATTTTATTGCCTTCTGTTGCTTTGACGAATGATATGGTAGAGCTCTTTTGGTGAAGTCAAAGACATTGAGATTTCATCATCTCATTACTCAGTGGTCTGTGGTATAATTTTATTCAGTTATATTGCTTTTATATGTATATCTGTTCGCAAGTTTTGAGCCAGAATCTTCGAATTTGAGCTATTGTCTGGTTCAATTCATTTGAAGATTGTCAAAAACCTAACCTCAAAAAACTTGCAAGAGAAGGGTTATAATATGCTGGTCTTCTTAAAAGTTTTGCCCGAAACTCTCATTAATTAAACTTAAAGGAGGGTTATGGAATTTCTACCTTTTTTTTGCTTTAATTTTGACTCTGAAAGTCCCGGTGGAAAAATCCGCACCAGCTCTCAACTTGTTTCTATGTAATTTGACCTTGGTATCTGAGCTGAATTTCCCTATCGAAGATGCGCTGCAAGAGAGAGAGTCCTGTTCATTGATATCATTGCTTTTACTTTGGATTTGATTCAGAGGAATTAAATGTCTGTTCATTTCCCCATCTATGTGGCTTGAGAATACTCTCTTATTGGACACCTCGGTAACATTTGTTCCTCTTCGCTTCTTCGTCGATTCATTTGATTCTTGATGAAGGCTATCATCACTTCTGGTAGTTGATCGAATTAAAGACCTTGAAAACGTTGCGCATGCTTGATGTGCATAAGCACTTATTTGAGAATAAGTAGTTGGCTTTTTCGAAATGTAGCCAGCAGATCGGAGATTGTCAGAAATGAAAATAGGAACGGAGGAACCCTTAGATGACGACGGGATAAATGTTATTCTTTTCTTCTTGTTGGAGATCCCGAAAGCTCTTTTGTTTGAAGGTACGTTCAAATTTTTGTACTTGGGGTCGATTTTTATTTTGAAAAAACTGTTACTTCTATTACTTGAATGGAGTGCATTCCGATTTACGCCTGCTGTATTGTCATCTACCCTTCTGAATTTATCATTGAAAACCTCAGATAAAGACTGTTTGTCATTTGATTGGAAATCTTCGGTAATCTGATTTGAACGCGTATTATGGAAAATTATTGGTGATTCAGTTTTTGTTCCACTACGATATTGTTTGTATTCTGTATTTGGATAGTTACCAACTCTTCCGGTCCTAAAGCACGAATCAGCAGGTTCTATCCTTATGTTTCTTGAGGTGCTCGGATCAACCTTTATCAGTTTCATCATTACTTTCTGCTTTTTTCAGTTAGAGTCCAACTGACTGTCATATGTACAAAACCCCTTGTTTATACTGATGGTGATGTTTGATACAGCTGTGTTGTTTGTCCGAGCCTTGACTTTTTTGAAAATTTTAGTTTCTTTCCCAGAGACGTATCTCATCGCTTTCATCGCAGCGGCTCCTCATATCCTCATAAAAGAACACGGCTAATTGGGCTCTTTGATTAATAGTCTAGTTACCAAGTACCTAAATACTCAGTGATGTCAAGGAAGAAGAGATCTCAGGAGATTGCAAGGGAGCGAGCTTCCAAGCGAATTAAAGAGCAAGAGGCTCTTCTTGACAATAACCTTTTCCAACAAGCAGTGGGTATTCCAGAAGACGGTGATGCTGACAATTATAGCGTCGAATCTAGTGATGAATATACTTCATTATGGGAGAATGAAGAGCAGGAATACGAAAAGAAACCGAGAAAATTGAAAGGATACGAAGAAGATGTTATTGAAGGTCTTCCTATCAAAATTAATGGGAAAATAGAGAGAAACGTACATAAAAGAGAGTCGAGCACTAAGTCAGAAAATGAAGAGGCAGAAGTTTCCTCAGAAGAGGAAAATCTTCATGACGAAAACACAGCTCCTGAGAATGATGAGGAAAAGCAAGAGGAGCCGGACACAGAAGAGAAGATTATTCAGCTTAAAGAAGAGATTGCAGAACTTGTAGAAAAGGTCATGGAGGAGCCAGAGGAGAATATATCATGTGTTTCGCGTCTTTGTAAAATGAGTGAGTCAAGGAATCCAAACACATGCAAATTTTCTATGCTAGCGTTGGTACCAGTTTTCAAAAGCATCATTCCAGGTTATAGGATAAGACCCCTGACAGAATTAGAGAAAAAGGAGAAGGTTTCGAAAGAAGTTGCAAAATTAAGAAACTTTGAACAAACCCTTGTCATAAATTATAAGAATTATATTGAAAATTTAAGGAATTTATCCAAGGTGCCAAATAATGAAAATAGTGTTAAAGTTTCTCTTGGTGTTCTTGCCACACATGCAGCTAATGAGCTGGTATCTACTGCGGCGCATTTCAACTTTAGAAAAGAAGTCTTTACACTGTTGATACGCCGTGTTTGCAAACCCAATTTATCAGCGGATCCGATGGCATCAAGAACCATTAAAACCTTGGAAATACTACTTAACGAGGATGATGACGGCTTGATTTCACTAGATATCATTCAGATATTGTGTAAGACAATCAAGAACAGAAAGTATAATGTTGAAGAATCAGTACTTAACATACTACTATCACTAGATATACTACAGGATTATGATCCTAATACGAAATTTGAAGAGTCCTCTCGAATTCAACTGAAAAAGAAAGATAGAGTCCATTTATCGAAGAAGCAAAAAAAGGCAAGAAAGGAAATGAAACTTATTGAAGAGGAGATGGAAAAAGCAGAACAAGCTGTTACTGCTGAGGAGAGAGAAAAAAACCAAGCATCTATTTTGGAATTGATTCTTTCCTTATATCTGAATACGTTGAAAAACGAAAACTCTCGACTAGTCGGCGCTGTTCTAGAGGGTTTGGTTAAGTTTGGTAATATGGCTAATTTTGACCTTTTGGGAGATTTTCTAGAGGTGATGAAGGAACTTCTACAAGATGCTGCTGCATTTGGTAATAATCCAACTGTAATCAGAAAGTCCTTACTTCTTATTGTAAGTGCTTTTTCTATTGTGTCCAACCAAAGTCAAATGAAGGTTTTTATCGACTTGTCTGTTTTTGTTGATCGATTGTATTCTTTGCTGCCATATTTATCATTGGATGCGGATATCGAACTTTCTCATAAGTCTCTAAGGCTCGCAGATCCTTTGAATAACGAAATCCTTAAACCCTTGGTGAATCATTCTACAAAAGCAGAATTATTGCTAAAAGCTCTGGACCATATTTTTTTCAGATCTAAGTGTGGTACCAAGCAAAGAGCACTCGCATTTACCAAGGGAATTTATATGTGTATTGAGCAAACCCCGGAGAAAACGTCAATTGCTCTTCTCAAATTCTTGGAGAAGTTGGTCAGTAAGTATCCTGAAATAGGCGCCCTCTATTCGACTGAAGACAGAGTTGGAAACGGCGATTTTAACATGGATGCAGAAAGCATCTTCAGAAGTAATCCAGAAGCTGCTGTTTTATGGGAGAATAGTATTTTGATTCATCACTATTCCCCTGTTGTAGCGAAAGGCATACGTTCATTGTCAAATCGCTCCAAAGAATCTTCCAAATAGGTGATAGAATCTATATGTACAGTATGAATACTTTTCGTCACGTCTGTTGTATGTATTATATATAAATTATTGTGATTAAATTTATTCAAAAGTTTTTTTAAGATAATAATTAATTGCCATGTTGTTTTGTGTCTAGAGAGAGATCTAAAAATTTAAAGTTTAATGTTACCACAATTATTGACGGTTGTGGTGGTTTTTTGACCTCTAACGTCGCTTTTTTCACCCTTTTTATCAATAACAGTGATATTTTTGGCCTTTGAAAGTGTTTCGATGACAGAATCCTTCTTACTCTGTTTACTTGGCCTGCTTCTTTGTTCCTTGAGCGATTTGGATCTCTTCCTTTTGATTGCCCTACGGATTCTACTTTTTTCTTCCCTGCTTATCTCGTCCTTAGACATGATAACACCATTCTTCAATCTGATTTCATTCGAATTATCAGCTTTTCCTACCTTGTATATTTCCTGAGGAGCCAAAACAGATGCGTTTGACATCGTCAATGGTTGTGCGTCTTCCATTGCAACAGCATCAGTCTCTACCCTTACCTCTAGTGACTTTTGAGGTGGTTTTGGAATAAAGTGTGCCGATGATAAGGCATCCAATTTATAGGATAAATCTTTGAAAAGTCCTGAAATTTCATCATGAGATTTTTGAAGTTCTTCGGTAATCTCTATATCCTGCGGTACGCCTGTATAATCATCTTCGTATATTTCGGCCAACGATTTAGAGGATTTCTGGTCACTTAATTCAAATTGAGGTTTCTTGGAGCGAGACTGCAAATCAAGTATTGTTCTTCTCTGCAAGTCGTCAAAATTTTCATCCTTTATTCTTCTTCTTATCATGTCCTCTAGGTTTTCCGTAACTTCAGTAGTGATAACAGGAACTGGTTTTGCTGTTCTATCAAATTCAATTTCTTCCGTTAATAGTGCATCATCAGGGCGATCCTGTGCTTTAACTTCACCTTTCAGCGCCCATTTCTTTTCAGCAACAGCCTCTTTTTCCAGTTCTTCGATCTGCTTTTGAATTTTTAATTGTTGTTTTTCGAATGAAGAAAGTTGCTCATCATGCTCTCTTTTTGTAAGCTCTTCAGAGACTCCTTCATCGTCTGCAAACAAATCCAATTTAGCGGAATTAACAGCAGTTTCATAGTCCGCCTCTGTAAATTCCTCGTTCAATTCGGGGTCTTCACTTATCCCAGTTTTATTAAAGGCATCAGACGATGGTTTATCAAAGAAATCCTCATAATAGATAGCTTCTTCTTCATCATCCGATGGAACATCTTCAAAATAATCGATGCTATCATCATCATCTACAACATTGTTCTGTTCGCCTTCGATCGTTTGTCTGTTGAATTCATCTATATTGAAAAACTCATTGTTTAAATTATGTTTTTTCTTTTCCGCAGGATGGTTTATATCCTCAGACCCTTTGGGATCTGTAGCAAATGCATCTTCATTCTGATTTTTTGAAACTTTGAGACTTTCCATACCATTTTCGTCGTTGCTCTCTTCTTCTCCTTCTTCTTCTTCTTGTGGGTCTGACGATATTTGTTTCTCAGTATTATCCAGGGAAAGGTCATCTTCATCGACTGAAACACTAGAATTTTCTAGAGTTATCTCCTGTCCAAAACCGTCGATATCTCCTTGGTCGTCAAAAATCTGTGGGTTAGAAATTTCTTCATAGTCAGATTCCTCATCTTGCGAGTCGACATGCTCGGCTGATTCGCCTAGGGTGTGTATACTTTCCATCAATTCGGCCTCTACATTATCAAGTATTATTTTGGTTTGCCACCAAACTTGATTTGCATCTAATCCGTCAACCGAGATTTCCTCTAAGTCTGTTTTTTTAGTGGGGTCACTCTTTTTATAGAGCTTTATAACTTTGTCTATATGACTTTTGACGAGTTCTAATGCTGGGGTAGGATCTTGAGATATTACATCTATTGGAGATGCTCTTAACGCATCGAGAAAGGTTGATGTTGTCATGTTTTGATACTAGGAGTTTTTTATATTCAAAAGTGAACTATTCTATATCAGTTAACTATACCTCATCGCATTTTACAAATTTTGAACTTTTTTTTTTTCAGTGTCAGTTTTTCTAGTTGATCCCGAAAAACCAAATTAAATCATGTAACTCGAAACGATGATTCATAAAATCAAAACTAACTATATGCATTCATAAACAAAATTACACCATTATGGCTGCACCTATACCTAGCGCGGCTAAAATGCTGCTGACAAGTATTGTTATGTAGCAGAGAGCTTTTTCCCAAGGCTTGATTGTTTTTTTACAAATCCTGATGTAAAAGAGACATGGCAGGATTAAACATATCGCGAAACATAAACCAGCTCCTAAAAATGCAATCAATTTATCAAATTTTGGAAACAAAATTGCAATAAGAACAAAAACAACATTGACAAGAATGCGATTAGAAAAGAGCAGTAATTTTTTGAAAAATGAATTTTCATCATCACTCTTTTTTTCTAGACCTTGAACACCTGTTAAAATATCTAGCACAGAGATTATTGGTCTTGCGTTTAATGGAGTCTTTGCAACTGGAATAATGGACATTAGAGAAGATAGCATTCCATAAATGAACTGTGGATAACCTTCAGTAAGTAGTATATTTCTGGTGATTTCATCAACGACAGTTCCTCCAAACATTAAGAATCCGATAACTGCTGTTCCGATATCTACAGAGGCTGTGATTTTATAGGTAGTCTTTAAACAATCTTTGAACTTCTCTGGATGTCTCATATCACTTTTTAAATTCGGAAATACAGCATGACCTCCCCAGCAAGCACTCAACAGGCCAATAGAGAGACAGAAGTTTTCGAAATTAGAAGGCCACATATGAGTCTGCATTGGTTCCAGTAAAGATCCGGGGGAATCATGTTTACAGAGTCCGCAGATGACGATTAAAACCACGGTACCTACAGTAGACATAATGCCCAAAAATGAAATGTTTGATAGAATGCTTAATGGGATGAAAACTGGTGGTGTAACAGCGAAGAATCCAATAAGTTTAAAAAAATTCGAGGAGTATCTTGGGAAGAGGGCGTTCAATGAATCACCAAAAAGAATGAGTAAAGAGACGCCGCAACCTAACAAATCTAATGTGAATAAGAATGATATCAGTGCCCTTCCCTTGCGGCCAAATGCAGCGTATCCTAAATCAGCATATGACATCATTGTAGGATCGGTATCCAAGCATCTTGACAAAAGTTCAGCACTGCAAAAAGTTCCTCCAGCCATGACAAGCAATAATATGATACCAGGGATCCAGCCTGCATGCTTAAGACCCAAGGGTAGTGCGAATAAACCAATTCCTATTAATACGTTAATTGAATTAAAAATTGTTTGCGGTGCAGTTGATTGACCAGCGAGTATAGTCACAACCTCACCATCTCCTCTATCTACCCTTTTAATCATAATGGATTCAACGTCGCCATTTTGACCACCACTCAGGGTGCTGCCAATGGCAGCAATTGAATCGGATATTGATATAGCAGAACGATGTAAGGAATTATTGTCGTATTGATTTAAGAAAGCAATTGATCCATAATCCTCTGTTTCTCTTGAGACTGAATACCTATTATTATCCAAGTTATTGATAGAAGGACGTACAGATATGCTACCAGCTTTATTAAGAGCTATTGACAATCGACGGCCGTCATGGGAAGCAGCCATGGTATCAGGATCGTAAAGCTCATCATTTGCATCTTCAAAATAATTTCTTTCAATGCTAGGTTTCACGTCAATATGCCTAAATGAATTGGCCCTACGTAAGGAGGTGGCGAACCGACTTAATGAATTGACACCTCGAAATGATCCAATTGGTTGATCCAATATTGACTGTCTCCTTGTATGAAATGTTCCCAGACTACCAGAGGGATCATCCTCATTTCTATAGTCCGAATTCCTGTTGATAGGTATCGAAACATAGGTTACGTGTGGCTGATTTGGATGCTCAAAGTTTTCCTCATTATTACGGCTGTTTGAACCGTTAAATGGTGTGAGATTTGAAGATTCCACCATCAATTCTCTTAATAGAACTCCCAAACAATGAACCAGAATTATGACTTGACGGCTTTTGGTCAAGTTCAAATAACAATAGATAGTAACGCGATCTGTCTAATCAAAAGACTTGTCGAATTTTTTCTATCTATCAATTTAGATATTTATGTTTTGTATCAAAATGTCTTAAAAATGATCAGGGCTCCATTTTTGATAACACAGCATCCGCCGGATTGCTGAACAAGATACAAAAAAGATAAAATCACTCGCTACTTAGCCAAAGCATCGATCGTAAAGGAATATAATAAATATTGGGCACTAAAAAAGTTAATCAAGTATGGAAATGAATCATGTACCACATAAGCTTACTTAAAAGGATCCTTAAACATAAATACAAAACAATTTTGATATCTCTTGTCGTTGTAAACGACAAGTCACAATTGGTAATAATCAAATATGTATATGTATACTGAATATTAAGGAACTCTACGGGGATTAGTCTTTGTGCCATAAATGTGCATTTAAAAAAAACGTTGATGATCTAACATCAAGAATTATCAATGAATATAGCTGTGAACAGAAACTATCAACTAATGCAAATTCTGTTAATAAGTTGCATTATTCTTTTGGGAGCGGTAGTTCATGGAGACAGTGATTTTCCCTTCAAGACAGTAATAGACATATTATCAGAAAATGCGGAATTCTCCGAACTTTTGAGAATTATACAACGACAAGGATTTGTTTCGTATTTGAATGAACTACAGAACTATACTTTATTGGCCCCTGTTAATTCTGCTTTTGTAAACAATGAAGATGCTGATGCTGAAACCGACTTCATGTTAGAGAAATATATCATAAAAGAAAGTATCTTACAAACTGAATTATTCAGTACAGGAACAACCGTTATCGGCCAGGATGTCCTTCATCCACTCTTGATTGAAAAAACAATTTCCAGTGATGGAAATTACAGGATAAAAATTAATGAAGCAGTTATAGTTGACCCTAACCTGACACCAAATTTCCAAAATGCTACTGTTCATGGGATATCTCATCTATTAGATGAGCCGCCAGCTTTGATTAATCTCGTGAAGCAATTAGAGGAGAGAACAGGAAAATTTAGTCTTATTGGAAAGTTCATAGAAAACACACCATTAGATTACCCTCTAGAGCATTTTGCGCAGAATAATACAATTCTGATACCATCAGATAATAATTTCCATAGATATTTCAATCAATTAGAGATCAATTATATCATTGATAATTTTAGCAGATTGGATACTCTGTCAAGAAAAATTGAAAAATCATGGGTTGAAGACAGATTCAACTTGTGGAAAAACATCATTATTTATGACATAAATGGTGGAATTCATGCAAAACCTATATCTACTATTAACTTGAATAATCAAGAAGTTTGCTTACAGAGTAATAAATATGGCTCAAAAATGTACGTCAACTCAACACCATCCATTATCTCAAACATCATTTATAACAACGGGATTGGACATTGCTTTGAAGATCTCACCTTCTTCCAGGACTTGATCCAATTTAATGCTGAAAAATATTTACATGGTATGAACAGTTCAGATTTTGTTGAGGAATTATACTTTAGGAATCTGCAACGCATGATAAGTGATGAAAACATTAACAATCCGCTGACGATATTTGTACCCGAAACTACAATAAACGAAAAATTTGGATATGCCAAATCTAACCTTCTATACCATTTTGTGGAAGATCAATTATGGATAGAGAAAGAGTTTTCCGATTACAAATTTAAAAGCAAAATGTATAATTCTACGTTCTGCTCATCAAACAAGAGACTGGGTGGAAATTGTCAAAAACTTAGGATATCAAAGCTCCCTAATGGTTACGTCATCAATGAAAAGTATAAAATCCTGCGCACGAAACCATATCAAATAGGAAAAACGCTAATTTATACCATATCTGAAGTCCTACAACTTCCCGGAGACTTCATACAATCATTGACTCCTTTTTACAGATGTTCAACATCACTTGAATTGCTAAAAAAGGTTAATCTACTCGATCTTGAGCCAAATCAAGAAGGGTATACTATTCTACTCCCATGTTTTGATTCCTGGGCGCATCTGGATCTAAATTTGGAGTATCTCCAGGGAAATGACACGGCCACCACATTGATGATGAAGAATTTGATATTGGAAGGTTTGATTTATTCAGATTCCGGAAGGCTCCAAACCCAAAGGACTAACATTCTCAAAGAAAATGTTACCATTTTTTTGGACCCACACAAAGAGGACGTTGCAATGAATCTCAGTTCAATTAAAGAGATTGTGCATATTCAAAGAGAAAAGGATGTCTTCTTCAACCAGGGAGTAATACATCCCCTTCAACATCCTTATTTCTCTAAAAATGTCTCCATCTCACTAACTGATTTGATCAAGACAACAGGTACATCCTCTTTCATTCATCTTTTAGAATCGTTTCAGGATTTAAAATCAATATTGGATAATAATGACCATTTTTCATTATTGATACCTACAGCTGAATCACTGATCAACGATGGTATTGGCCAAAACTTCACGAAGCTTTATGATTGGTTGAGATTACACATTATTCCAGGTAACAATACAGAAAATTTGATGGAATGTAAATCTGACATCGAAACGACGGCTAATGAACCTTTAGAATGTCGCAAGAGCTCGACGGGCAATTATTTTTTGAGACTACGAAATGGAAATGAAAATGAGGTGAGAGTTCTGAAGAAGGGTTGCACGTCCTCCGATAAGCACTCTTGTGTTTTTTTGATTGACCGGCCATTATCCCTCCAATGGTTAAAACCTGACAAATACCATCTAAAATTACCTGCTGTAGCTGTTAGTATAGGAATTGTTGTTGGTGCTGTTTCTGTCCTTCTATTTTTGTTCTTGATCCTAATAACGTGTGTGGGAAAGAGTGCTAGCAGAAAAGATATTAATCAAGAAGCAATACAGAACGGTAATGATGAGGCAAGACCTTTGTTGAATGACAACAGTATTGATTCGAATTCATTAGCTGGCCCTAACGATTCACAACAAAGACGTTTTGAAAGTTCATACTCTTCAAACACAAGTACAAGACCCATTAAAGTTGCCAATACAAAAAGTCCTACCAAAATTACGTAACAGATTACATAGAAGTACTTGAATAATCAGCTTTCATATTAGTTCTCGACACCTATAGTAGACAAAGCGTAGTCAAAACATTAATCTGGGATAAAACAAAAACACGATCATTAAAACCTGTTTATCAAAAATCGTACATCGTAAAAAAAATAGCACGGGATACAAAATTTACAAAACTTTCTTTTTAAATTAAATGTTTTATTACTTTGCATTTAAAAAAATATTTTTATATTCTTAATATTCTGAATTGCTTTGTGTAAATACTTTCTTTGGTTTTCGCACAAAGAAACAATTCAATTAGAATGGGCGTGCTTTCCGAAAGGAGAATCTTTGTTAAGGAACGAGAAAAATATAGTTTACTAAGCAATGTTTTCAACGTTAGGTAGTTTTTTTCGCATATGGCCAGCAAAAATAAGATCAGTACGCAAGATTACACCTTTTGATTCAGTTTTAAGGATAAATAATAGCCATCTCTCTTATTTAACTTAGGTAAGGTTTGATTTAATTCAAACTCATATATGTTGTATAATAGGAATTAAAAATATATGTGGTAGATTGATAATGTCTTGGTGCCACGGCATTGGTATTATGCTCACTGATTATCTCTAAAAGCATGATCAGATAGTATTATCAAATTAGCTCAAGTATTTGGAAAAGTTTAACGCACATAACGCAAATCAGCATGAAATCTCAAAAAAAACGATAATTATGAGGGCTACGCAATTATAAAACTACTATTATTGGTATAATTAATTGTCGCAGAGGGTATATTTTTGAAATTTTTGAATATATATCGTGTTTATGCAAGAAAACAGACACTAGAGCGACGAACATATCATTCATGTCATACTATTAAAGAAATCACAACTACTAAGTATGAAAACTAGAAAGCAGTACTTCGACTATCTACGCATATTTACAAGATACCTCCTATGATAGTTGACGCTTTTTTATAGGTTTCAAGAAGACCAACACATTTCTCCCTGTCTTGCGCTAATGTTTGATCTTCCTGCAGTAACTCTTCAAACATACTCTCCTTGTATAGTTTTGTGACCAACCTATTTTGCACTGTCTCCTTCGAAAAGTTAACAAGAAGACACATAGCAGCCTTAGGGATCTGATCTTGTATCATTTCCCTAACAATATTAAAATAGGATACTATTAATCGGCGAATGAGCTCACATTCAAGTTCTTCTCTTTCTGTTAACGGAGGTGTAGCATCCTCATCATTATCGACCAAATCAAGTTTACCGTCCCCTCCGAGTTGAATATTTTGAATATCAATTAAAGTCTGGCCGTTAATGTCCTTATCAATACCTGAAATATCAGTATTGCGTCCCGAAATATAGCCGTTACTCCCATTTCCCGTCTGATCTTTGCCAAAAAAATACTTCAAGAAAGAGTCTTTTGATTTGACTTCGCTATCATCAGTCTCATCGTCAGTATCACTTTCGGCTGAAAGGTCATCATTTTCAATCATTGGAGAACCAGGTGACGATTTGGCTGCGACATTAGATTGATCGGTTCCCAAATGATTTTGCAAAGTTGTCTTCTTTGAAAGTTTTTTTTGTCCGAGGGAAATATTATCTTCACGTCTACGATTAGCAACAATATCAGACATAGCATCAGTTGCACTCAAGAAGTTTGGATGATTCGTATTAATATAAGCTCTGTGTATTTCGATAAGGCTGTCCACATAAGAGCGCGTAGGACCCAGACGTTCTCTCAATAATTCACTGACAACTTCAATCAATGTACTTTGCAATTTCGGGTATCTAGACAATTCGGATGTGCTACAATTGTGACATATTTTCATAAGCTCTTCATAAACAAGTTCAACGCAACGTTGAGACGGATTTAATAAAAGCTTGATCTGTGGTTTCACTAGTAAATCAAATGCAAGCTCAGGAACAAAGAGAGAAGGTCGTGGACCAGTGGAATTCCTAATAGCTGTTCTTATGTCTGATATACTTAGATTTGCTGTAGGGCTTATTGACTTTAAGGAATTACCGAAAATCGTATTGAAGATGTGATATATTCTTGCTCCTCCACACAGTTCCTTGGTACCAATATCTGAAGAGGTACCATCAATAGAGGATATGAAGTTTGTTGCGAATTTATTCATTAGCTGTAATACAAGCCCAGCTCTATTTTCGTTAGTGATTGATCCCGTACCTCCTAGTGCCTGTAAATCTTGCTCTGTTTGGCCTATTAAAGTATTAAGACGTGCTTTGATATCTGGAAGCTTGTCTTTGATATGACTCATCAGAGTTTTGTTCAAAAGCTTTGCTAAATAACGAGTACCACACCTGGTTGCAATGGTTCTGTAAACCGGATGCCTATTGAAATATTCCTCTTCATTATCGAGAGCTTCCTCAACCGTTTTATTCAATTGAATATCTTGTTGAGAACGGTTCACCACTCCCACAAACCCAAGTTTTAAAGGATACATTTTCCCAGATAGTATATCTAGAGCGTTCGTTCCAGAGTCCATTAGATCTAACTTGGTTATGACACCAATGGTACGCTTTCCATGAGGGTCAACCTCACGAGCAAGTTTCAATGACTCAGAATTAACCAGGTCTACATTAGCTGGAGAAACGGCTAAAATGATACAGCTCGGTGTTGCAACGTATTCTAGAATCAGGTTTTTGATTTGCTTCTCTATATCTGGTGGCTGTTCACCTATTGGTACCTTTGTAATACCTGGTAAATCAACTAAAGTTAAGTTGAGAACTTTAGGTGAAAACACTTTTAGATTAATCGGAACCTTGCTGATACCTTTATTTTTTCCGGCAATCCTAGCTGTTTCATTTTCGATCTCTTTTCTGATCTCACTAAAATCATAAAAGCGACGTCCTGGGAGATGTAAAAATTCACCCCATTCCACATTATTTGGTTTTTGGTACTCTGGTGCATTCTTTCTTAAATGATCTTCTAAAGTCATTTCCTTTATGCCAGATCCTCCGGATTCTTGATTATCTACAGTGGCTCCAGCATTATGGACAGTACCTTCTTTGATTAAGGATGATTCTGGTGATATATTGTTGAGTTGAAGGACTAATGGCCTTCTGGTAACGATCCCAGTCCCTCTCGGCAAAAAATCCTTACCTACAAGTGTTTCCAAAATTGATGATTTTCCAGAAGATTGAGACCCGACAACTGCCAATATTGGTAAATCCAAAGTATCAATACCAGCATCATACATGACATCCTGCAGTTTATTGACTGTAGGTATCAAATCCTCCAAACTTGCCATCGTACTTGAACTATTCTTAATCAGGCACGAATACTCCCCAAATTTGAATCAACAAACAAATTACCAATCTAAGGTTTCTCAACTTCTTGGTATAAGCCCAAACAGATGGTCTTTTTACTAATGGTGCTAAATTGCTCCACTTGTTGTCGATGCAACTTTTGATTTTAAACAAAATAAATAATAATATAAGAACTATTGCCCTGACGAAAAACAACCCAATCGGGACCGAATGAAATTTTTCAGAAATATATCAAATATATAATTAACTAATATTAGTTACAACGTACGAAACCGAAACTTGTATTATGAATGACATTTTTAAGTCGTGCTAAACAAGATTGATTATATTGAATTATATGAGTTTTTCTTGTTACTTTTGATCTTCTTGCGAACTGTCAACGATGTGAGAATATTTGTCCTTTTCTGATTTTCAGCATTTGAAACTGCTCTGTGGGTTTTGTTCTTTCCCCTTACCTTAATCAAACTTCTGTTAAGCCTATCTTCCAAGTAAATTTTGACGTTTGAGTATCCTTCCATTGCCCCTTCAATGGTATCATAATCTTCTCCTACAATATAACTTTTGATCTTTTTGAATGCTTTTTTGGACCATGTTAACAATACTTCGGTCGTATCGTTAGGTCGATGAATAGCAGGTGTAGCTGTATGTCCACGAACACCAATAACAGATACAACGACACCAAGTCTAAATTCTTGGCGCCCCTGTAGTTCAGTCCAGAATGTCCTTAAGCTTGTCTTACGAATACGTCCCTCTTCTGCCAATTGATGTAAAAACCGTGACTTAGGGTCATCAGGCAATAAAGGTATTTTAAAAGCTGCTAAATCTGTATCCTCATCCGATGAATCCGAATAAATATCACCCGCATGCCATTTCCCATGTTTCAATACGTTTAGATACCGAGCGACCCTTAATTTGTCTTCACCAGGAATGCGAAGGGTTCCTTCGGTTTCTTGATCAAACCTTCTAATAATAACCCCATCTAAAATACCTAGCCACCATTTCAATAGATCAGATCCATCTAAAAGGTGCTTTTTAGTGTTTTTCGATGATTTTGGGAATAGATACTGAGCTGAGGGTCTAGTGAATAAACAGATTTTTGTAATGATGTTTGAACTTGCCTGAAATCGAAGCTCGACATCGGGACAATCTTTGATGTCGAAAAAATTTGCTGTACTATTTTTTCGTTGAGATAATATACGTAACGCTTTCGATGTGCTTGTTTTCTTGGTAATCCACCTTTCATCTATTTCGTCATAATCTCTTCTCCTAGGTAATACCCTTTTCAAGTAATAATTAGGGTCAATTGACAAAATATATGATATTAATTGCTGTGTGACTTGCTTGAAGCTGACAGGACAATCACAGTATCCAGTAGTATCTGCTTTGGAAACGAAGATTATTCTTTCGATGTCTTGAAGAGCATCTTCCTCTGGTAATGTAATGTAAACGTATATTTCCAATGCATAAACAACCCTTTGCTTGTGGAACAAAGTAAAAAAATGCTGATTTTTGATCGTATTCAATTCTGTGTCTCTGGTACCTCTGTCCGGTGTTACAATCGAATGAGTTTGTATGGGTGAATTCTGCAGATGAAGCACTTCAAACTCCTTTTCATGCGGAAGGCCTTCGGCCAAAAACTGTTTTAGACCCATTTTTAGTTTACTATAATTCTTATATGCTGCTATAAAAACTAATATTCTACTAGCTTTCCCGGTAATCTTGTAATTGGTTTTGCTGGAGATGTTGTTGAATCTACTAAACCTGAAAAACATTTGTTCACATATGTAAAACCAGATTAAGCGAAAAAAAAAAGATTTATATAACATGCATCTATATAGTTTGCTTTCAAGCTTACCTCATAAGTTTTCGTAATCTTCTGGATAGAAGATTAAACGCTCGACCCCATCCTTAGTCAAAACCACCATTCTTATAACACCACCGGACGAACCATCCCATTTAATTGCTTGGGACAAGGAGTTCTTCATAAAGTTGATAGTGTCTTCCTTTGACATATTTTCCTTGAAATTTTTATCACAATAACCATATATGAAAGTTGAACCTGATCCTGCAATTGCATAAGGTTGCTTATGCAATGAACCTCCCAATGGTATACTATATACTTCCCCTTTATTACGTTCATCATATCCAGCAACGATAATTCCAGCTGATAAAGCGTCTTTATTCTCGTAACATATTTCTCTGAATATGGAAGCCGCCGTTTTCGTTGATGGTTTGCCATATTGAACTGTATACAATTCTAAATGATACTGCACTATATCTGCAATCGCCTGTGTGTCCGCTGCTGATCCTGACCTGCAACACCAGATATTGTCATGAACCCTGGTCAGTTTGTCTGTTACACGGTTAGCAATATAAGCTCCAGTCGTTGTACGTGAATCCGCACCTAATATTACACCATCTGCAAATGTGACAGCCATACTATAGGAAAGTTGAACGAATAATTTATAGTTAGTAAGCGATTGATTTAGCAATATTTGATAATATGTGCACATACATTGATGTTCCTAAACTCACCTCACCTTTCTTTAGGTGATTAACATCCACTTGAATTCCATTCATTTTAGCAATAATTGATTCCTGTAAGTTCAATGGTTTAATATAGTTGATGCAAAGGAAGACAATTGATATTCAGAACGTAGATATTCTTTAAAAATGGGTTACTTATTTTCTTATTAACTTTTGATGTCTTTCATTTACCCGATTCCCTTTTTGCCACCGAAGGAATTGTTTGAAGTGAGTGAGGCTGGGTAACAGAAAATATGATCTAGTAAATATCTGAAGAACAAAATGATGTCAAATATTCAGGTCCTTCTTGTTGGTGATTCATCAAAATTACCATCTTCTTCTGTTTCTAAAAGTGATCTATCTATAACTGGATCGGACAAATCATTAGGTTCTGTAAATGGATTTAGTTTTACCTTCGGTAAACTTTCGAAATTGATCTTATCAATTTTAGCGGCTAATCTTTTGTTGATTCTTTCGAGCGAGATCCTTGGTGGAGGCAGTGTTTCCGGTCCCAAATTTGGCGAATTCTTTTCTCTAGTGAATTTCTTTTTAACCGTGGAGTTCAAAATTGTCGAAGATTTTATTGGACTCGGTATTGCTCTTCTTACCTTACTGTAATGCGATCTCATGGCCTCAATCCGATATTGTTTTACACCTTCTGAACCAGGAATAGTGTTGACATTAGTTGGAGGTGCACGAACTGGGGTTACAAGATTAGAGCCTAGAGGGATTGATTGTGCTTCCGTTTCAGATTCAGGATCGTATTCAAGATCATTTCTATCAAGGCTCTTTAGGAGAATGTCTGTGCGGTCCTTCCAAAGAAGCAATAACCCTCTGACGCCAGCTCTATCCCATCTTTTTCTAAATATCTGTACAGTTTCGTAGTTTCTCTTACTTTTCAAGATCTTCATGCTCCAAATATTCAAATAACTCAACAAAAGCAAAAGATTCTTTTTGTTTATCTCTGCTTCCGCAGTTTGTTTTAGATTATCGAGTATCTCTAATTTCACTTGCCAAGTGGAAAACATGTGGATACTAAGTGTTTTATTTCTCAGTCCATCGCTTATTTCTGACCATTTCCGCCTCATTTCCATTTTACTTCTTGCTTGTAAAATGAACATCTTACCCAAATTCCTTTCATATTCTAATCTTGATATATTGTAGCATTCTGAACCGTAAAATACCAATTTTTGATGCCACAAACTAAAAAATTTACGGCTTATTGGGGAAGTTATATGAAATTGGTGATCCGATAATAATATTTCAAGTTTCATGATTTTTTTTGATTCTGAAAATTCTTTCCAATACAGAAAATATTTTGGAAGAACTCTTCTCATAACCATAGCTGCTTCAAACCTCTTCGCAGAGTCATTCACAATTTGAGAATGCTCAAAACTCCGCCTAACAACCATTAATGCTCTCACCTTCTCATATAAAAGGGACCTATGATCCAATTCTAATATTGCCTTTCGTTCCCCTACCCATTTCGCAATAAATTTCTTCAGAACATTTTCTTCATAATGCTCTATTGCGAATTCAAGAGCTTTTGACTTTTCAAGAATGTTCCGTCGCCATTGCATAAATGTTTTATGAGGTAATGTTCGTTTTTCAAACATTTGAAGTTCCTTTCTATGCCTTGCTTTCAACAGCCAGCTATCAAATGTCATCTTAGTGATGGTATTGCATTTTTTGTTGTTATATTTTTGAAGCTTGAACAGCCGACACCATACCCTAAATGTATTTGAAACGGTACTAATTCTATTGAATTGACACGCTTGAAGGTTCATGATTAATTCACGTTTCCATAATTTAAGTATTGAGGTAGTTAATTGCTTGTTACGGGAGTTCCAAAAGTGATAAAGTGTGATGCGATCCTGAAATCTTTTTCGCCAGAAATCCTCGAAGGTCTTCTGAAGTAATAAATAGTCCAGCTTTTCAAGAAGTTCATATTCTTGTTTCTTTCTTTCAACGATTCTTTTTAATGATGTAAACGTTCGTCGCTTCTGAAACTTGACCTCCAGTGATACAAGTTGATTTGCATGAGACATCATAAATTGTGTCTTCTTGCGCCAATGTTTCAGATACGGCCCAAGAATAAAAACTTCTGTTGTAAATTCCGCCTGTGTCTTAAACATGGATAATTTATCGAATTTAGATTTGAATCTCCTCATAACATCTCTTTTCAAATTATTCTGGCAAACAATGAATTGACTATTAGCATGTTTTAACTTGAGGATTTTGAACACATTTCTCATACATCGATTTCTGTTATTTGTGTCGGCCCTAAATTTTAAACTTTCCATGTTTCGTCTTCTCTTCTTGATTTTACGAAATACATGATCAAGGAAAAAGTGATCTGCCAGTCCTTTTTTTGCGTTATTTGCAGCTATATTCCCAAACCACTTGTCATACATAAGCGATACCGATGTAAAATCTCTAAACTCGAAGGCCTGATTCATTAGATTTAAATTTAAGTATTGATATTTTCTCGACCATAATGAAATATACTTCCGCTGCAAATATTGGTTCCAGACACCTTCGAGGCGAAGAAGACTCTTTCTCATATCATGGTGTAGTTTCCAAGTGTTGAAATTTTGTCTAAGAGTGTGTAATAACATTCTGTGCTCGAAGAGAGACAGTTTCATAAGTAAATTTTGCGGTTCAAGCAAAAAACTATTCAATATATTCTCCATTAGTGGGCTAAATTCATAACCATCACTCAACTCATTCTGTAGTTCTAAAAGGTATCGATCTTCGAGAGGATTTAGTCCACTTTCCATAAGATGTTCAACGTATGACTTGAATATTTTTAAAAAATCCAAAGACATGCGGTTTCTCAATAAAAATACCTGAACTTTATTAAACAATAGTGACAATATGGGATCATACTGTCTACGGACACAATTATTTTCGGTTTGGATATTTTCTTCAACACTAAGTAGACTCGGTAACCGTTTCTCAAGGGGATCGTTCTCCAGCTTGTAATGATGTGATATGTCCGCCTTCAATCTGGAAGACACTTCCGAATTAGAAGATGTTTGTGACTCAACTGATGGTGACTCTGCAAGGTGTACACGATCAAGTAGCTCTTGAATATGCTCATTGACAAGTGAATCAGTTGAATCAGAGATAGCATTATCATGAATCAACAATTCGGTAGATACACTACTGGTCGTTCTTTCCGGCAACTCAAAATTTCTTAGAAGAGACTCAGTAGAGCCTAGATCATTCATAATAATTTCTGAAGTCTCATGAAACCAATTATTTTCAATATACAAGCGTCTTAGTTGTGTAACGTTTCCTGGTTACCCTTCATGGAAGCCATTTTGAATTTCGCGAAAGGACAGCACGGAATGTAATCATAAAAGTTGTCAAGAAATTATTTATAATGAATGTACTTATAAAATTGTTTAAACATTGAGGTCCATAAACGAACACAGCACTAATGGTAAACTTACTTGTTTGGCTCGTGACAGTCGTTTGTGTTTTAGCAAGAATTGGCCTATGTGGTGCTTTCGTTCCCAATAATGTTTGGGTAAACACGGACTATCAGAAGGTTGTGGATGTCAAACATGCCTATGTTAATGAAGGTTTTCTGATCACAATAAAAAATGTGGCCACAGAGCCACAAAATGAATATTACCTGGCAATCCCCGAAGAGGTATTCCTAAGGATATCGCTATTCGAAGTTCAATTGACAAAAAAGAACGCTTTCGTTAATGCTTCATTATTTGATAAAAAGACCACTTTAGACGACGGCACAATTGTGGGATATGGACTGGTAACTCTTCCTTCTGCTGTAGAACCTGGAAAAGAAGTTTCATTGACGGTGAAGTATTCACACACTGCTCATGGAATTCCTTATCCAGAGCGTATTTTATTACAGGATGAACAGCACCTACGTTTGTGTACACCAAGGCTACCATTTTCTGCCTACCAGACAGATAAATCTACCTTACAACTTTTAGGTAGTAAAGAATTTACTGAACTGAATCCACCTGAAGATTTAAGTTTACAGGGAATCCAACAAGATGAAGTATTTCATTTTCCATCATGGGTAAACATCAAACCCTTTGAGACTGGGAAAAAATTAGATTTTGTTTACTCACATAACCTACCTATTATTGAGGTCCTCAACTTGAAAAGAGATATATGGATATCTCATTGGGCCTCAACGCTACAGTTTGAGGAATATTACGAGCTTATAAACAGATCTGCAAAACTAAAGAACGGTTTCTCGAGACTAGAGCTTATGCGTGATCAAAAAGGTATGAGGATGAGCCATTACTGCCCTGTTATAGAATTAAACCTACCAGCGGAAGCTTCTGAACATTATTATACAGACTTAGTGGGAATGGTTTCAACCTCAAGGGTTCTTGGAGACAGTATGTACATTAAACCAAGATATCCTCTTTTTGGTAACTGGAAATATAATTTTACTGTTGGCTGGACAAACGAATTATCCAACTCTTTACGCAAAACCTCTGAGGATACCTACATCCTCGCAGTACCATTATTAAATGGTCCAACGGATGCCTTATATAAACAGGCGGAGATTTCTTTCTTTTTACCTGAAAATGCAATTGTTGAAGCGATTGATTCTTCCATTCCAATGAAGGAAGTAAAGATTAATTCCCAAAAGTCGTATCTAGACTTGAACAAAGGTCATATAAAAGTCAGCTGCAACTTTGAGAATTTGGTCGACGCAAACAGAGCAGCCCAGATCGTTGTAAAATACAGCTACTCCTCACAAGCTGCTTACAAGAAACCGTTGTCTATCGCCTGTTATATTTTCTCTGCATTAATAGGGTTTTTCACACTAAAATGCATGAACATAAATTTAAACAAAAAATAATCTAGAGTTTTAGATCCCAATATGTTTACTATAAATAAGAAAAAAATACAACTCAATTTACATAGGAAAGATGTAAGAGTTGGAACTACAAGCCTCTCCATATGCATTTTTCTATAATATCTGAACTCTTGTTATTTTCAGTCTTTATCATCCCAATATGATCAAAATCAAAAAGAGCCTGCATAAATAATACCAAAGAGATTTTCTCAAACTTTTGTTCTTCATCATTTTCTAGCAAGAATCTCTGGAATTTTTGGTCTTCACTTATGACTGCATTTTTTAGGAACTCCATTATTTCTTGCCTTGGAAGTGTGTTTCGGAATGCAGTGTAAAAATCATAGACATTGATGAAGGAATTAGCTTCACGATAAAGTTTGAAGAAATGACCGACAATAGGAGCCATACTTGTATTTAAATTAATGATCTCACTATCTCCATTTAACATTTTTTCATCTTTTGAAGTTGGAAGAGTTCTTTCCCAGTTTAAAAGATTATCCTCCAAATTTGATCTGTAATATGGAAAAATTGCCTGTGTCAATAAACCATTATTGTTGTCAAGAGTAAATAACTCTTGAAAAATTGTATCTATCGGTTCAAAGCTGAGGTCTTTCAGATGTTCTTGGCAAGTTGGCCATTTCTGTAGGTAATGATGAAGCTCACCTTTTAAAAGTTGGTGATAGAGCTCTATCAGATTATAATCCTTTATGTGAAGATCATTTTCCAAAAAATATGCAACATATTTTGCGTAACCATTTAAAGGATTTTCTCTCACCAAAAATTCCAAAAAAAAGTTGGAGAGAGTGGAGTTCTCATTATTTATCAGCGATCTGATCTCCTCTGGTGGCGATCCCTCTTTGAGTAACCCCTCAATGAAGAACATAAATGTTGGACATTTCACTAATGTTTTTAAGTAGTCATCGTTTAGAAAATCCGAGTTGACCGGATCAATAAAGACAGAGAATGGGTTATGAAAAAAATATGACATCAAAGAATAGTCCAGGATTTTTGTGAGAAGCTGTAAATTATGATTCATATTGTTCGACATCTTGTCAAGAATAAACTGTACAAATCTAATGGATAGATTTAATTTTCCATCAACTGTATCAAGGAAACTTTGAAATATTTGATTACCATATTTGAACCCCTTATTACTAGATACATCCAACTTATAATATTCTTTTCTGAGAAGTCTTATAGTAGATTGGGCCAGATTCTTTTCAATGTTCGATATATTTGTGTTAATATTAAAAACCAGGCTTAATTTAACATGCCTGTGTTTTAAAGCACTCTTTAAAAGTACGATAAAGCTATCGAGTGTATGCGAATTAATGGAGTCCACGTCCTTGAAGTTAAAAACTAAGTTTAAATTTTTTCCAAATATTTTCTTAAAATTCTCAACCAAAGATAAATCATATGAAACATCAAGATGGCCCATCTTGTCGACAAGATCTTCCTCGCAACCCATGCTCTCATGAAGGTCATTTGCAGAGTTCTCACTAGATTCTTCATTATCTAAAAAATCAGAAGTCAAGATTTCAGAACCAACGGCTGAAGTATCGATAATTTGTTGTGCACCAGCATAAGAATATAATTTGAACATCGATCTTCTAAGCATCATCCTTACATTCGGAGATTCTTTTGGTGTTAACTCGATAAGTGAGTTACATGTATCATTATCATCCTTTGGTAATTCAATCTTCGTAGTACTATCGGATCCAAGAAGAAGTAATGTTGTAAAAGAATTTGTTTGGGAATAGTCTTTGCTTACACATTGTGGGAAAAGAATATCAGATATCTCCTTCTTCAGATCAGTTTCGATTGTCTCCAAAATATCATCGACCTGGTTATGGAAATGAGTATGTAGTTGATGATACAAATTCCATCGAATTTTAACATTCAAACATGATTCCTTTCCTCCTAAAAGTTTAACAAAAGGTATGTCATCAGTTGCAACCTTCCTTCTCTTAACCTTCGGATAGATGGTATAATGGGTTTTCTGAGCATTTGCAAACTCTTTAACATTCATTTCCGAATTGTTGCAGTTTGCTTTTGAATGTGATCTGTGAAGGTTTTTCTGATCCTAATTAATATCGATGAGATAACACTCGGCATGTAAGAATTTGACGCGATAGTCAACATATTAAGATAAAGATAAAACCTATTGTGAACCTGTACCCACTATTTACATGTTATCAAATATATATCAGTAGTACCAATCCATAGCACGTCACTACAAACTAACCACCTTCAAGACACATGCCCTAAACTCAAATTTAAATATACATACTGTATATATCTTGATAGGAAGTTGTTATCGGTTACCACACATTTTCCGACTCACCCTTTCTTCTAGGTACTCGAACAGGTTCCCAATCCTGTTCTGCGAGACCCTGCAGACGATAGTATTCCTCTTTTATATCGAATTCATGCTGATTTTTCTTCATTTTTAAAAGGTCTTCCTCATTCAATTCCTGGACTTTACGATCTTGTTGCTCATATTTAACTGCAGTAAAACTTGATAACCAATAAGACCCCAGCGTGATTAATGCACAAAATGGCAAACCAAAATATAAAAACGGATTCTTGTTCATTCTTTTCTGGTATTTACCAGCTAACGAAAGATCATATGCTAATTGTTGCTTTTTAGACCTGAACTTTTTACCACTAAATGACATATCCTATCGCTTTACCCGTTACTAATATATACTTTTGTTCATCCTTTCAAACAAATTTACTGTGACTTTATTTCTCTATCTTAGGGATAACCCGAACAAAGAGAAATCCTGTCCTCAGTCCTCTAATGACACAAAATGAAAATGATTATACAGCTTGAGATATATCGAAAAAGTCTCATAAAAAGCCAATACGAAACGTATAAAGCATATGGAATATTCGATGGCTGCAGGTTTTATAACATGAATGATAGTAATTGTAGCGGCGGGTTTTCTGAGGAATATCTGCCAGGTGATCTTTGTACTTACTGTAATGTTGAGAGTAACAATACGGTAATTGTCAAATCTCTGAAGTCACCTGGCACTGACAGCAATTTTACTACAATCGCAACAACATTTCTCTCCAAATTTCTCAATACGACAAGGGCAGGTTCAGCACATAAGCAATCTGGGATATCCGTACAGACTTTTCTTTCCGGAATCCTAGCTTCAACGGTGTTTTTTGTGCTTCAGTTATTTGTTTTCACAATTGCAAGAAATAAATTAAAAAATGTCTATCAAGCAAGAAAGATAACAGGATTAATGGACAATGCAAAGAATAATGATAGAGTCAGAGAAGAAAGTACAGGCATACAAAAAACATGGCAGAAAATTAAAGCCGTGTTTGATTGGGTAGGGCCAGTAGTTTCAACACCAGTTCAAAATTATCAAAATACTGCTGGAATAGACGCATATTACTTTTCAAGATATATGCGTATGCTCACAATCCTTTTTTTTGTTCTTACAGCTATTGTCTTTCCCATTTTGGTTCCAATACATTATTCGTCAAGTCTCAAAGTCGATACACAGGATATCAATATATCTCACAGGTGGCTAGAAAAAATCAATATCTCACAGGTCATTCAACAGGAGTCGCAACTGCTAATATTTCATTTAATCCTATGTTTTTTCGTTATTTTTTGTTTTCATTTCTTATTATTATCAGAGTTGAAACATGTAAAAAGTCAATTCATGGCATATAAGAGGGAGATCAATGAGGTCCTAATCTTCCTGGATAAAATCCCAGATGATATGAAAGGTAATAAGGACAAAATATTGAAGAGCGTCAGTTTTCTTTTGCCCGCCACAAAATTATCAGCCAGATTCCTCCCCAGACAATGCAATTCTTTACAGCATCAATATACCTTTCTAAAGAAGGTCAAGAAAAAACTTGAGAAGGCTCTAGTGGCTATAATATTTGAGAAACATTATACAGCATTGAATGAACAGATGCAAGGTCTTGGCACGGCAACCATAAAGAAAATATATATCAAAAGCAGAATCCTTTTGTTTCGTCTTTGTACTATCCGTCGATATTGCCAATTTGATCTGAACTTGAGATGCAAAAAAGTGAGTTGTTTTCCATATTTATACATTCCGATTCCAAGCATCTATTGTAAGTCATTCATTGAAACCCAATACGAATCATTCGATTTGATGTTTAAACAATACAAAATATCAATGAAGAAATGGAAAGATCAATGTAAAGCAATAAAAAAATGGGATGAAAGCGAATACTTGTTTGCACAAAATGACTCATCTAGCAAAGTGTATTGTGACAAAGTATTTATTAGTCTCAAATTAACAGATACGGCAAAAGAGGTAACAGAGAATTTGCTGTATGAACATCTGTTGCGATTAACCAATGCATTCATTGTGCACAACAAGAAAGGTATCATTTGGAGTAATATTAAGATTTCGAACCCATTAACACTCTTTTTGCGAAAAACTTTAGCAGATGTTTTGAGTGTCTCCATAACGATGGGATACATCATTCCAATAGCCATTATTGCGCTAATATCGCAAATTCCATACGTCACATCTGTAATCCCATTTCTATCAGAAATTGAAACTGACTCAAAAATATTCAATAATATGATTGCGAGTATTGTCCCTGTTATTACAATAGTATTCTTAACAGAATATGCTCCCTATCTATTTAGATATTTCAGCTATCTCAGATGTAAACGCACAAGGGCAGAAATTGAAGTCGATTCTCAAAAATGGGTTTTCATGTTCCTTTTCGTTCACATATTCTTGGTGGTGACCATATCATCCGGACTCTCAATTTTGGTAGAAAAAATGATCAACAATCCCACAGCTATCCCCACCCTATTAGCTAAAGATTTACCCAAAGGTTCTAATTTCTTTTGCTCATTTGTAATAATTCGATGCATCGCTTACGCCGGTGGAAATTTCCTGCAGTTAAAAGAGTTATTGTTTGAGATATTCTATTTTCGATTATCAATATATACTCCCAGTACAAGACTATACCGAATGACACATATACCGATACCACAATGGGGAACCACTTATTCCATATTTTCGGTCCTTGGCGGTATTGGAATCATTTTTAGTATTATATCCCCAGTAATGCTCCCGCTTTGTACTATTGGTTTCGCCTTGGTGTATGCCTCCTGTAAGTATTTATGCGAATACCAATACTGTGGAGTAAACGTATCTGAAACATTTGGGAGATTATACCCTCAGGCGTTGATGCAATTATATGCCGGTGTATATTTCATGGAATTCTCTATGATTGGCTTATTTGCGTTATCTAATAGCTATAAGCTCTGTTGCGGCATGATTTTGGGGTTGATTTTCACTATTCTCGCTCACTTCAAAGTGTCTCACTCCTCTCTGGTAAAATTGAATAGGTTTTCCCTGAACCAAACTCGGATAGAGAAATACCATCTCTCTTTATCACCAGAATCCGATGCTAGCTTTCCAATTATGGATGCAGAATTCAATCCAGAGTTACTTCTATTACGAGACACCAAAGGTATTGCACAGAAGGAAGTAGAGTTTATTGAAAAGAATTATAAGTTGAATTGCCGACTGAATCAGTTCTTAATGAATGAGTTTGGTAAAGTTGAATTCACTAACCTGTGAGTATTTGCTTGTTATGCGTCCTTCATAGATTCTGAATCATCCGGTTCCGCTCCTCTTGTATTTCGACTTCTCGGCCACATGCTAGGAAGTTTAATAAATTGAAACCTTGGTTCCACACATCTTTCGACAAACCATTTCTTTATATGATATTCAATTAGGCTGCCGATTTTAGGGATGTTTTCTAGCTTGGATCTAGCGCCTATTAATGAATCAGTCTCAAACTCCATTCTATACTCAGGAGCAAATGAAAACATCAAAAAGTAGCCTGTGTCGTTGTTCTCCGCATCTGAATTTACAGATGCAAATTCTTCTGCTTTGGTAAGAGATACCGTCAGACAAGCTTGAAACCTAATAATTGCGACAGTGACATTTATAGGTAAAGAAAGGACCCCTGGTTTGGGATAATTTAGTAATAATTTGGTTTCAACTCCCACAGCTAATCTATCATTCATATCTATATCGATTTTGGCTTCCAATTTCTCCATGTTAGAATTAGGAGCATATTGAATACGGCAGTTTGAAAATATCGGGAAGTCATCACCTATATCTAGTTCCGTAATTTTTATATTATCAAGATAGCTCGGTAGTTGAGGTGCCTTTCTTTCAATGAAGTCATTCAGTGAATTAATAATATTGTCTTTTTGCCATGCTTCCTCTCTAAATTGTTGAATAGTTTGTGCAATCAGAACATTAAACCAATCCAAAGACTCTGGACGATGCGTATTAACATCATAGTAGGTTTTCTCTAAAATAGTATCTATCTGACGCGACCTCTCAATCTCAAGGTCATCTACAATATCTGTTTGGTCCTTTCCACCTCTCTTCATAATAGTAGAAAAGAGCTGAGGCGAAATGAACTGACGTGATGATGATCCAGAACCAGGTGGATTTTTTGGATTGTCTGTTTTGGAAGAATCACTGAAGATGAAGAACTTGATAAAGAAAATCAATACTACTACCACAGATATCTGCCCTACAATAAGGCCTTGAGCAAATGACCAAGATGAGAACGACTGAGGACTTGATACAACCAATGAACCTCCTTGGTCTTGCTGCCTTTTTAGGTATTGAATCAATATGTCATGAAGTATTAGCCCGTTATCCGAGCTTAAATGTGGCAGTTGATCTGTCGTATCACCATTAGTTTCCTGATGTATACCCGAATCAATACCAACAGAGTGTTCAGAGAGTAGCTTTTGGAGATGAAGCGGAAGCTCTTTTTGTACATAGTCCTCAAAGGACATGAGAGTATTGTTATCAACTAACTCGCTATTTTCAAGATAATCACACGCCAAGTTTGAAGTGTAATTACCAATAGTGAATTCAGTTGCATTATCCAACTCCAATGTTTCCTTCAAGAAATTAGACATGTTGAATAAATATTATATCAAATATTGATATAACAGTAGGAACTAACCGTTTTGGTATCCCTTAGAATATATTCCCTTTTTAGCTATTGGTAACATTCCAAGCGAACCTCAAAGTAATATACTCTCGAGTATTTTATTTTTTTTTTTTTTTTTTTTTTTTTTTTTTTTTTTTTTTTTTTTCAGTTCATAATACGGAAAGACGTTAACATCTTTGACTGCAATACTCCATCATATTTCAATCTTTATTGGATCTATCTGGCCTTAAATTTATTCCTTCCGGCTAATGGTATTTAAATACTAATATAATATCTTCCACGAGAGTAGTTCAAATATATCCATGGCTTCAAGTTTGGAATTTGGCTCTCAGGATGCTGGTGCGCTGTCAAGTTTTGTTAAGGATAATTTATCAAAACAAGAGACACTTGAATATTATCAGACATTTTTCAATAATACTACCGAAGTAGCTGGAAATAAAGTTCCTGCCAAAAGAATTGGCGCATTCATACTCCGTTGCAATGTGGACGTGCTTGCTGAAGAGATGGTAATCAATAGAACATTTTGGGATGGTTTTAAGAATGTGATACACGATTTGAGCCCAAATATGTTTTCAAAATGCTTACTCATGATATTTTCTTCTGTATTGGATCAGGGAAGGACATCTGAGAAGGTTTTGGACGCCCTATGCGAACATATTCTTTCAGATAATATAATTATAGAGGCAATTGCGACATACTTAGGAACAAATAATATGGACACAGACGTCAACGTTAGTTTTATTATATGTGTTTCCCAGTTACAAAATTGCCTAGTTATGGTGTCTAAGTGTCATCCTTTGAAGGCAGCAACATTCATTCCACTCTACAAACTTATATCAATTGAATGTAAGTTATTTTACGTCATGACTCCACATTTGGCACAAAAACCAATACAAGACATTATCATCGATACCTTCCTTCCTGTCAGAAATGAGCTATATGACTATTTGAAAGCAGTTACCGTAAGCGATTATCCGACCCCATTAAAACGAAGGTTTAATAATGCTGTTCATCATACTTTTATTCTAAGCTTCACACCCAAAATCACATTCGAACAAGCAGATAAAATGCATAGGGAGTTTTTGAAGCTAAACATGTTACAAGCATCTGACATCACTGCATTTTTGGAGAATCCAAATCTTTCATTTAAAAAAACATTTACCGAACAACTAGTATTCAATGGCAGGCCATTTCCTCTTTTCAAGGGAGCAGCTCATGTTTCTCTTTGTTTGAATGAGCTATTCGATACCTTTCAAAAGGATATTGTTGAGAAGCCCCATTTTGCTGGTTTCATCCTTAACAAGAATTTATTTATGTATGCCCTTATGGATAGGTTACTGAAGTCCTGGGTAGAATCAAAGTCGGAGGCAGACGAAGATATAGAATCACTCTTACAATTGGTACCTATTAATTTGAAAAATATGACAGATTCAATGGTTGAAAACATAAATCTACCTTTCGAGCAGGTCGTCACAATGGCATTAAATACTATAAGAAGCGTCGACTATCATTCGGCACGCCAATTGCAACTAGATAGCCTTAGAGATGGGTACTACAAAAAATGGTCCAAGCACCTTTCAGAATTTGAGATTATGCTTTCCGACCAAGTCAAAGACTATGTTCTGCATCAAAGGCTTTTGCAATTACAAAAAGGTACATGGGTTTATGCCCAGAATCCCGTAGATCCATCCATTAAAGCTCCCTCACTGTATTTCATGATATTATCTGCGGATCAAAACAATTTATTGGTTAGAGAATTTCCTAAGATCGCTGAGAGTACGCCCACTGCAGAGGGCAGTGTCATCGTTTCAAGCAATGGGAAAGATGCAGAGAAAGGCAAGACGCTTGTAATACCAATGAGTAATATCATGAGATTTGAGGTTCAAGAAGTGGCAGCTCTTGACAAAACTCCAAAAGACTCTCACTTAATAAGTTGTGTACAAAAGAACGTTTACACAGAAGTCAAATTTTTAGATAAAGGCACCAAAACTTTGCTCAGAGTGTATTTTGATACCAAAGAAGCTATATACATATGGCTAGACGGGCTTCAACTCATTTCTACTGCTAGACACAGGGATGGAATTACCGAAGAAACGAAAGAACAAATGGAAACATTAGTCGATATAAGAAGGACTGTACAAATGATGAATTTGAATATTAAAGAAGCATTTGAGGCACCCGATACCAGTTCAAGTGATGAAGATTTTTACAACATTGAAACCCTCAAAGGATTAACCTCTGATTTTTATTACGAACAGGACATGGAAAAATAAGAATAACAGTATGCTATGGATTATATTCTGTACAATATGTCTCGATCTATCTATATCTTGTTAATGCGAATATAAAGAGAATTAATATTATCTTTTACCCTTTTTCTTGTTTTTACCTGTCGCACGTCTATTCTGTCTTTTGAAACTTTCTTCTTGGTCAGCGGTTCTGTTCTTTTGAGTCTTCTTATACGAACGGCCAGTTTCTTCAATGGCCTCTATTCTCTTACGCTTCTTACTATTCACCTCTTTCTTGTTTTTGGCTAGTATACCAAGCATCTTTGAGTTCTTCTTTTCTGCTTCACTTTGAAACCAAGTCCTTTTTGGCCTTGCTTCAATCTCCGCCTTGTGCTTCAAAAGATTCTCCCCCTTTCGCAGTTGAAGCTCTGCTTGAAGAATTTCTTTTTCATCTTTCTCCTCAGCTAAGATATCTTGTACAGTTTCAGTGTTAGTCTCGACGAGTTTATTTATTTGTTCAACTTGAGCCCAATCAATGTTTCTGCCTACAGCTACACCACCTTCTTGACTTTCTTCAACACCCTTGATAGCTTGTCTAACAATACTTCTATCCTGAGATGATTCCCCAACCAACGAAACAGAACGTCCTTCTCTGCCAGCTCTAGCTGTACGCCCTACTCTATGGAGATACACTTCATAGCTTTTGGGCATATCATAGTTGATGACAACCTCAATCTTGGGAATATCAAGACCTCTTGATGCCAAATCTGTGCATATCAATACAGGAACTTCCAAAGACTTGAACCTATTTACGGATTGTAAACGTTGTTCTTGGCTTAATGAACCATGTAATTCAGCGACCCCAACACCCAACAAACCAAGAATAATTCTTAGTCTATGGGCCATTTCTTTTCTAGCAACGAATACAACCATTCTCTTCTGACCTGTACCATCCAATTTCTTGATCAAATGGAACAATACTGAGGGTTTTAGTTGCTCCCTTTTACGAATACGAACGAATTCTTGAGTTAACTTCGATGCCGCTTGTTTCGGTGGATCAATCATGATCCTGACTGGCTTTTTCAAAGATAAAGAAACCAATTGTTTAATTTTGGAATTCATTGTTGCTGAAAATAATAAGGTTTGTCTTTTGCTAGGTAACAAAGTCATAATCTCATTCAGCTCATCTTGAAACCCTTCTTCCAGCATTCTGTCAGCTTCATCAATCACCATAATCTCAACAGAGTCTACATTGAAACTTGGAGAATTTCTGATATGATCAATAAATCTACCAGGCGTTGCAATAACAATATCAGGTCTTGTTTTCAGAATCTGTTCTTGTTGTCTTAAATTAAGACCACCGACTGCAAGACCAAAAGTAATACCGCTAACATATGTAGCTAACTTTTTGCCGACATCAGCACACTGTATAGCCAATTCACGGGTTGGAGCTAGCACAATAACTCTGGTAGATGCAATTTTGGCCGGTTTATAAAGAAGACGCTCGATAATAGGGATCATGAACGCAGCTGTCTTACCTGAACCTGTAACTGCACCTGCTATAATGTCCTTGCCCAACAATGCAATAGGAATAGCAGCACTTTGAATTGGTGATGGTCTAGTATATCCAAGATTCGCCAAACCTTTCAAGACAGGACGTGACAACGACAAGGTGTTAAACGTTGAATGTGTTTGCTTTTTAGCTTCCTCTCCTTCACTTTCAGGGGCATAAAACTTTGCGATCTCTTCAGGCGAATCATCTTCATCTTGTTCCTGTTCTTCTGTTGAACCTATTTCTCGTTTCAAATCATTCTTCTCACGTTCTTCATTTCCATCTGAATTATGGGATTCGTTGGGAGTGTTTGTCTCTAAATTCTTTGCACCCATTCCAAACCCATCGAGAGCCAGTTCATCATCGTCAGATTGATTTTCCTCTGCGTCTACTTCCTCTTCCTCTTCCTCTTCCTCTTCCTCTTCCTCTTCCTCTTCCTCTTCCTCTTCCTCTTCCTCTTCCTCTTCCTCTTCCTCTTCCTCACTTTCACCATCAACCCTAGCCATTTTAGACAACCCACCCTTTCTCTTAATTATGCTATCCAAGTCAACATCTTTCTTAATCTCAACATTTTCCTTATTATCCCCCAAAAATTCCCAGCCATGGAATCCACTAGAGAGTTCGTCACCTTCAACATTAAAGGCAAAATCAGGATTAATAGCATCATCTACTTTATCATGATTAACTGGAGTCTTTGGAACTTTCTTTGCCTTACCAACTGATTTTGCAGATGATTCTGTCTTGACCTCTTCGTCAGAGACATCTAAATCTGGAACATCCTCCTCACTATCGCTGATTGTGCGAACAAAGTCATCTTCAAGAAAATCAACTTTAACCATTCTGGAGTGATGGTCTTTCTGTAATTCAGCTTTTCAAATTGATGTTTAACGAAGTGTTTCGATCTCATCTCATCGCATTATATCTACTAGTAGTTTTCGCTCTTTCAAAAATTTTCAAGAAGCCCACCGTTCCAAGTGAGCATTTATGGCTTAAATGATTTCAAACAGAAAGGATCAACCACATTGAAGACCATCAACAAACAGACTCAAGTTTGCAGCTAAGCTCGAAATGTGGTCAATAAGACGATACCTGAGGATTCCACAAGAGCTTAGGCCGTCAGAAATTTTCAAACAGGATTTTCTGTCCCCTGGTAAAATTGCACTTCAGATAGTTTTGTTGCAGATTTTTTATTATATCACAGCTTCTATTCTTTTCTATTGTTGGGCAAAACTGGTTGGATACGAACTTCAAGTTTGCAATTGGTTGTTCTCGTGGGAGTATATTTCATATAAGACCAGTCTAGGTATTTCCATCTCTCTTTTATGGCTTTTAGACTCCCTGATATGTGTTATCTTCTTAACTGTTATAGTTGGGAGGAGTAAATTAGCTTGGGATTTTGCGGTGACTATCCATGCTATCAATTTTATTGTGGTTGTATTATTCACACACCACTTCCCATCTATATCTTGGATAATACTTCAGATCTTATCATCTGTACTTTTGGTTTTTCTGAGCACCTGGACAACTAGGTGGAGAGAACTGCGAGATACCTTTTTTGAAGGCTTAGTAGATGCGGATCTTGGCCCCTCCAATCCGTCAAACTTGGGTATACGATCAGATCAACAGAACGGCAACAGAATTCAAATGAGAGACCTTGAAGCCCAGAAATAAACAGTGGTGCAAGTCTTTACGAATAAACTATATAAACTAACATGTCATGTTTAATATACTATAGGAGCCGAAAGGCAAATTCAAAAGTAGAAGTGAAATAAATCACTTTTTCTGTTGTGTCTCATGTATCAATCCTAAAAGTACGTCCACTAGCTTTGTAATTGATCTTTGCGCCGGTTCCCCTTCAGAGACCTTGTAACAATCAAGACCACCTGATACTACTTGTTGCAGTCTAATAAGTGCGGAGAAGGATTCGACACGTGTAACTAGATGATCAAAGAGAGCAAATGTCTCCTTTTCCGTTGTTACTAAATTAACATTATTCTTGACGACATCATCCACACTGAACGTTGCCCCACCCTTCATCCGATGCTCAGCATCTATATAACCACCACTTATAGCAGAAAGGATTGACTCTAATTTCCTAGCCACAGCTCTTATACGCACTAAACAATCCTCATTTAATAATCTTGTCTGTTCATCCTCTGTGACAAAATGATGTCTCGAAGCCAGGCTTTTTGGATATGCGATAGTTATTAATTCTTTAGTTTCGAGGCCCTTCAATTTTTGTTCACCATGATCAAAAAAAACCCACCCAATACTTTCGAGCATTGCTATTTCCTTCTCAATTAACTCACCAACAAATTCCTCTTCATATACGTCCTTCAGTGGTTCTTTTCCTTTCACAACTCTTTCATGAAGTTTCATAATTTTGTTAAATTCTGAGCAAAAATCGCTACTCAAAGTAATCTGTCCACCATCAGCGACACTCTCCACCCGTGCCGCCTTATTGACCATTGGACCAAGGTAGTCCATCCTTTGGGTAACTAGATCTAGTTCTGGGACTGGACAACCCCAATGTACACCCATACGAACCGATAAACCTTGATAAATTTTATTCCCTGATTTGTCCAAAACGACACATCCATCCTGTATTGATGTTATCTCTTCTGGCCATTGGGCAGAAAGTAATTTTAATTGAACACTCATGCACCAAACTAAACTACTGATTGGAGTAGGAAATGCAACCATGAAGGCATCACCCTCTGTTTTGACTTCATATCCTCCGTAGATTCTGAGTAATCGACGCATGACATCATTATGAATCTTAATGGCAGATCTCATAGCGTTCGGAAAAAGTTCCCAAAGAAAGGTAGAATTCTTGATATCTGTGAAAACTATAGCAAGATTTCCTGTTGGCGGTGCAATTTCTGGTTGCAACCTTCTTAGAGTAGCATCCTCAAATGTACTCCTTCTCGTCATTAAGGCACTTCTATTGAGATTAAATCTGTTCTGTTGATCCGCATTTTTGAACAATGACAAACATAAAATCGTCAAGTTCTCAGAGCATCCATATGCAATTGCATGATCCTTCATTGCTTCAGCTGCAAGCATGGGCTGAGAACTATGCTCTCTTGCAATGTCGCAAGCTGTTTCATAATCCATGTACTCCCATAATTTATGGGTTGCTACGATTAGCATTTCATCAGCTTTTCCCAAAGTCACAAGCGATATATCAGGTGAAGCATGGATGTGTGGAAGAAGGTCATAAAACCCAACTGCCCTCGAGACATCGACAACACCGTCAAGTTTGTCATCATTAACATAGCCCCCCGATATCCGAATCCTTTCATATTCGACTCTTTTATATGGTGCGTGAAGTTTGGTTAGCTTTTGGAAATCACCGTTGTCTTTTGACAGGATTGCCATACAATCACCAATATTTGCGGTGAACATTTTGTTACCTCGTATATATATAGCTGTTGAACAAGCACCACTCAACAAATCTGCTGAAGTTAAATTAGCAACGGCATTTCCATTGTCCACAGAACTTAACATGCTATTAACTTCCTTGTTTAATTGCAAAAAACTGAAACGCAGCGCCTTCTTAATACCTTCGTCGTCTTCTTCATATTTTTCAAGTTGTCTGATCAAAATCTTATCGTAGATATCTCTCACTAAACGGGAGATATTATGGCCGTAGGAAGCATTCTGGTTTTTCCCATCATGTAAACAAAGTAGACATTCATCATCTTTACCTCTAAACCTTTCAAAAGTCACATCTCTTGATGATACGAAATCTCTCTGTCCTAATGTATCTGCCACACCATAGCGCATTCCATTAATCATGGATGCTGTTGTTCTCATACGGAAATTAATGTTTTCGTCTGGTACTTTCGCAGTATTCAATGTGACATCCATCAGGCCCAATATCTTCAAGTTTTTCAACACTGTCAAATCTGAAAGATCAGCATTTATCTCATGATTTATTGATGATTTAATCTCAAATCTTCTATTACCAGACAAGTTTAAATATTTTAGATCTTTATTGTCCCTCCAATTCCAATCGTAATGAAAGTTTGATATATTGTATTTCAAATTGTTCGATCCGATATCAAAAACTGTTAAACGTTTCAACTGAGATAGTTCCGCCGGCAGAGAGAGTAGGTTATTGCCGTTTAACATTAACGTCTTTAAAAACTTCCATTTGAGAACGCTATCACCAGGAAGAGTTGACAATTTGTTACCTGAAAAATACAACTCTATCAAATTATCCAATTTAAGATCTGCAATATCTTGGAAATTATTGTATGACAAATTCAAAACATTTAAATTGGTAAAACAATTAAATAATGGCCACATTTGATCGTCAAACTGGTTGTCTGCAGCTAAGAAAAACATTAAACTTTTTGCCAATTTAGATTTGGCTGTTAAACTTTGAGAGAAAGGGGCGGTCAAAATTGAATTGCCAAACATATTAGAAGATATATTCAGATAATTTAATTCAATTTCTTCCATCCCACCCATAAAATCTCTAATATTATTCGAATGCAAATCAAGTGATTTTAAACTTTTTAACTGAGGAAACTCAGCGGGCAAACTCTCTAGTTTGTTTCGAGCAACTGACAAATATACTAATTTGTTCAATAACGCAATTTCATCTGGTAATTGAGTCAAATTATTTTTGCTCAAATCCAACTTTTCTAGACAGGATAATTTAACGAAAAGTTCCTTAGGAACACTGGACAACTTCGCTTTACTTAAAGACAAACTTGTCATGCTCATAGGGTAAAAGTCTCGATAAGAGATCGAGGTCATTGGATTTTCTTGAATTTCCAAAGTCCTCAATTTTGGGAGCTTATCGTCAAAATTAGATATGCGATTATCCGTTAAAAACAAATTCTGTAAATTTGTAGCACCTGTCTTAATCGTGGATATTCTGTTATGCTTCAAATTCAAAGTTCGCAAACTCTTCATACCTGATAAATCTCCGATAAAAGTTAATTTGTTGTGAGAGAAATTCATTTTTGCCAATTTAATCAATCTGTTTGTACTTTCTGGCAAAGCCGCTATCTTATTGTAGGATAAGTTCACTTGCAGTAAATTCGTACAGGAATTTATAATCTCGGGATAATATACAAATCTATTGGAAGAAAGATCCAGAAGTTGTAAAGAAGTTAATTGTCCAAAACCCCTTGGTAATTTATCTAACTCGTTACATTGTAAATTTAAGATTGTCAAATTCCGCAGTTTTGATATCAAGGTTGGAACTTTTCTAATGAAATTTCTCTGTAGCTCTAATGATATCAATTTGTAAACTTCCGTAATATTGGCAGGAAATCTAGATGCTCTTATGTTGACCATTCTTAAACTAGAAAGTTTAATTGCAGTTTCGATGAACTCTAATGGTAGAAATATATCAGCGTTATTAGATACATCTAAACTCTCAATTTCAGAGGTATGCTGATAAAAAACAATTGGAGGGGTGGTTAAGTCCATACCTCTCAAATCAACATGAATAAAGTCACTTCGCATTAAACGCTGTTCCTGTTCTGGTGTGAGGTGTGATGGGGCGACAGGATGGAACAAAAACTTGAAGACAAAGCTCAAATCCTCAATCCCCATTATATGAAGGGGGTCACTTTTCCGATAACCATTTAGTAAAAGTAATTTCCGTTCGATTATGATTGGTTTTGCCAAAGGCCTCAGAATTTTTGATAATTTACCAACTTTCAACGATAATTGATAACTTCCTTGTGATGTGATATTGAATTTCCTTTTCAAGGCAGGTATTATATCTCTGACTGTTGTTGTAGGAGTACATGATAAAGTCGTAAAAGTATCGTCTGTATTAAAAATACGAATGGCATAATGCCTCTTTGGGTCTAAATCACTGAAATCTTTATAATATCTTTCTAACTCATATTCAACTCGGTCGTGTTTTTCATCATCTGCTGACATTTCCTTATCGATGATATTGCCTTCGGAATCTAATTTCACAGCCTCATTTATTTGGGTTTGCTTTAGCTCGTCTTTTGAAAGGTTTAAACTCCCAGCAAGTTCACTCTCTAGAGAATTCATATTATTGGATTCTTTGGGTGATGAGGAATACCGAGATTCTGAATCTATACTTTCAGTGTCAGACGACGTGGCAGTTCCGGACGAAAATCTCTCTGTATCTTGCGATTCCGAATCCGCGAAAGAGCTCAAACCTGAATTTAACTGCAAGGAACTTGGTACACCGGACGGTGGCTCTATAGGAGAGCCATTATCTGTATGATGGCTATTGTTCCTTAAGCGATGTGTTTGCTGCCGACGGGAACGACCAGATACCAAATCCCCATGGAATCCCTTTTTGCTTCTTGGTTTTTCAACATCTGATTCAACATCCCAACTTTCTGGAGCTACCCAACGATGAGATTTGGTACTTTCAATCGATTTCTCTTTCTTCTTTGAAGTCTTAGGACCGTTCACGCATCTAAGATCAAAACCGGAGGTTCCAGGGGACTTTGTTTGAGGTACTGAAATCTCCCCAATAATATCTTTGTCAGTGGCAGTATGAAGTCGATCAGCATTTTTAGCAGAAATTTTATTATCAACACTTGAAAGTTTCGTGATATCGGACAAATTCTCTAAGTTTGTATCTAGCTGAAACATACCTCGTCCATTGATATTACTATCATTATTATCATCATTATAGGTATTATTGGTATTGCTATTGTTGTTGTTGTTGTTGTTGTTGTTGTTGTTGTTGTTGTTATCATTATCTGTATTATTATTGGTGGTACTTTTATTATTGTTCTTGCTGGCATCGTTGTTGACTTGAAACTTATTATTATTCTCATTATCGTTAAGGTGGTTATCATTGATTTTGTCATTGTTCTTTTTTAACTGAGAATCATCTCTTGAAGGTTGTCCAAAGTCGACACTAAAAAACGATTTGCTGGGGTTACTAGCGACAGAACTTCTCCTTTGAGTACTGATAGACGAATCTGACGATGGCAATATGTTGAGATTTGAGCTTGGTCTGTCAAAATCATCTAAGATACTTTTACTATCCATAGCATTTGAGGCCGCTTTTGTTTTCGTTATAGAAGAATGAGAATCTGAAGGATTGTTGTTAATTTCATGATCATGCCCAAGGTTATGGACCAAAGTGCTAACTTTTCGACGGAGGCTATGGGGCACACTTTCGATAAAGTGTTGGGCAGTGATTGAATCTTTTGAAGATCTCCTTGCGCTCAACCCAGGTTGGGTCGAAGACCCTCGATCATGCACCGAGCTTTGATGTCGGGAGTCGTGCGTTGAGTGGATACTTTTTTCACTTGTTATTGATTTCCTGCGCTGGCTTGCCATCGAAGCATTATCAGCATTATTTTCATTATATTTACCATTATTAGCGTGGCTCGATGTTTTGGCATGCCCATGATGATTGTCTTGAAACGCAGTATTTGAAGCAGAGCTTGAACCACCAAATTTCTTTAAAAGGGCTTCAGCAAACGATTGTTTCCTTGATGGAGCATTTGAGGCTTCAAATGTGCTATTCGAAATATGGCTTGGGTTGTGACTATGATTGGAACTTCTAATCTTTTTTAAAGGGTTATGATGTCTGTGTTTAGAGGTGAATGAATGGTAACTTGAAGTATGTTTCAGAGCTGGAGGTTCTTCAATGAAATCCTCGTTTATATTATCTTGACGGCTTGAGTTGTCTGTATTATTAGCATCGAGTGGAGTTAAACTACTAAGATTCACGTTGTTATTGCTGTTATTTCCACCCATTGAGAGAGAACTGAATGTTCTTCTTAGCAATACGGGGCCTCTTCGTATTTTGGATTCTGTGCCTTTAGAGCTGTGAGAGGACGATTTGGATAGAGTAGGCAGCTGGCTCTTTTCGGTGCTCATTTTTTCATTGTCTGGTTGTGTTTCGTTTTTGGCGTCTATAGAAGTCTTGGATTGCTGACTTAAATTGCTGTTACTTCGATCTCTTGACCGCAATTCATAATGTCTTTTGAACATTGGGGACTCATCATGAACCTGCTCGTTGAATGTACCCGCACTCTTTTCCATTTTATTTAAATGACGAATGAGGTTGATGTGAATTGAATAGCAATATTCTAATCGTTAAGTCGTCAAGAAATGATATTTTCTCTTATAGAAAAATCTGGACTTTTATGATGGATATATTATGAATCGAATCTTATACTTCCACTTATTGCACTTGCAAATTCTACTGATATCCAACACAATATCTATTCTAACGCTTCTATCCCTTTACAATATTTGGGGCTTTCGTTATTTAAACCAATTCTGATATAAATAATTTGTTCTTATCCTTATGCCACCCGTTGATGCATTATATGTGTTACCCTGAAATGTTTCGGCAACAAACTCTAATTTGTACTTGCGCTTTTTTCGACTTCTTTTTTAAAAAAGCTGCCCGGCTAAAAGATACAGCCAATAATGCTCTAGTCCCTTTTCAATTTCTACAGCTGAAGCTGATGGGGCACATTGGTTGGATCAGAAGTTTGCTAGTTACTGTAGTTCACTTTGGAATTCTATCATACAGTCTTTAAAAGATTGCACTCATAATATGATGCAAAATAGAACCAACAGAGGTCTTTTGAAACTAAATCATTAACTGTGTCTGAATGAGAAAATATATATTCTCTTGAGAAACTTGTTCAAAAATAATATATCTCAATCTTGGCAGTTATTGAGGGTTGTAGCCACTATACTCACTAAAGGATTAATTACTGTTGCAAAACAAAAAAACATTCTCTTGTGGATTCATGTAGCTTCCCACATACATAGAGTGAGGATATAGATGTCAAAGAATCGCACACTTTATCATTTTTTTCAGGCTTTCTTTACTTTAGTACTCGCTGCCAATAGTTTCCATTCACCCACAATACTCAACCTTGAGAAACCTTAATACGCCCTCAGATTTGACTCGAAATAATACATTTGAAGTGTAGTTTTATGGATTTTCGAGATATCTCTTTCGTATTTATTCCTTTCTGGTGCCGGTATTTGTATGTTTGTGCTCTTTTTTCTCAGCTTAGCCGCCGAAGGAAAAACTGAGAACTGTTGCTCATTGAGCAGAATTAAGTTGATGCATATATGAGCCTCGTGTGTATCATCAATAAAATGAATCGTGTTTTGGTTCATATTAACTTGCTTGTGTAATTTAAGTACACCCTTCTTATCATCTCACTTAATATTTTTTTGCGCTACATTAGCAAGACAGCTCACATGATAGAAATGCAGACCTCGTGTGAGCTCCTATTTACACTCTGAAACCTAAAAAGGGCTTAGAATACTTTAAAAACATGGCTTTTTCAGCTCGGTCTAATTGTAACTCTAAATGACGAGGTTTCTTGTGCGTTTATTAAAAATCAGCATTCATGTGCTATATATTATGTATCCCGCTACATCAAAATTAAATATCGTAAGCTAATGTGATTGCGTGCATACATCATTCATGCTCCTAGACTAGAAAATTGGCTAATGGCAATACACATATAGATACTGCCAAAAGCTTCCAGTTAAAGTTTTTAGACAAATGTCCAGAGTTTTTTTGGACCGCATCACATGTGGCGTTATTCACTAAACCACACAGATATCCGTCCATTACCGAAGCGTTTGCGAACTCAAGAAGGCTACCATCGCCACATTCAACGGCGCTTAAAACAATTGTTTGGTTATCATACCTCTTATCATTAAACATGGAGTTAGAACTCGCTGTTAAGCCGCACTGCCAACCATCTTGTACTGTAGTACTACTGTTAACAGTTAAATTGTAAAAACCCCCACATGGGATCATGAAAATAGGTTCAGTTGAATTCATCTTGAGTTGTGAGATACCAGTGAAATTTGGAATAAAATGCGGTGAGAAGAATATAAAGAACCTTTGATAAAGGATGTCTTTTTTTACTTCTTTTCACTATAAAATTTATACTACCGAAAAAACACATTGATACCATAGTAACCGTTCAAGAATGAAAATTTTTCGATTCCAACTAAAATGTCCTCGTAGTATGATACGGGCAAAATAGTAGAAAAAAAAGCGACAGCGAGACCCTGCGGCAGCGTTATTATTCACTGGCGGCTCAGCATATTCAATTAGTGGCTTTGAACATAACGATTGAACTTTGATATGTGTATCCCTTTTTTCAACTACAATAGAGTAATGATTCTGAAGACTCTTATATGCGAAACATCTCTTTTAAATTGTAGACGCAATATAAGATGAGCAGATCAACGGCAATATCAATAGTTAGTATCTGCCATATATTGTAAAATCATAGATGCGGTCGCGAGTTGGTATATCAATAGTGATGTGTATCTTAACGATATTTTTGGTTGCTATTCTTGTTTTGTTGCAAAAGTTCAAACTTCAACCCTTTGTATCCTTTCAAAAAATATCAAAATTAAAAACAAACAATATCTTTGATTTTGCTTTAATCTATCTCTATAGATCACCATAGAGTAAAAAAAAAATACTGATAGCAAGCCACATCTGCGGTTGTGTCAGTTTTATATATTATATGTAACGAGAAGAAATGTGATATGCTTAAAAACAACTGATAGAAAGGTAATTCAAAATAAGAAATTTATTTTGCATCAAATTGCTTTATTATATTTAAAAACCTTGTCTTTAAGCTATTTTATCTTAATATGGATGGATGTAACTATATATTGGTAATACACTATTGTTCGGGTAACTACATCTTTTTTCTTCACGATAATACTAAAAGTCTTGACAGTAGGTTGGCTCAGCACTTAAAACTGTTTGACTGTATCACTGCTACAAAGTAATAATACCAAAACAAGTTAATATGTCAGAGAAAGTTGATAAAGTACAAAAAGAAAAGGAAGGCGAAATAAAACCTAAGCCTTGTTGTGTTTGTTTACCTGAGAAGGATGAAAGAGACCAATGCATCCTTTTTAATGGCCAAGATTCCGAGAAATGCAAAGGATTTATTGATAAATACAAAAGTTGTATGAAAACGTACGGATTTGAGATCTAATAGATATTTCCGGTGTCACTACTTGTGTATAGTTGTCTGTTTATTGTTATATTTTTCAGGGTTCCTGTATATAATAAAGTTTTTCTGATCCTGTAGCCAATATTATCATGATTATCAAATTTTCCAACACGAGGCCAATAGCATAATTATTGATACTCTTGTGTATAAATCAAGCCCGGAGAAAGCGATTCACAAAGAAAGAAAAGTAAGACTAATGACAATCCCAACTACATTTGACGGAAAGATTGATCTTGGAATCATTGGTGGTACAGGATTATATCATCTTGAATGCTTGGAAAAACTTGCTGAACTTCCTCGAATGGAAACGCCATGGGGATTAACATCATCTACAATTGTAATCTCAAAAGTGGTCGGTGACAATGGAAATTTCCATGTTGCTTTTATTGCAAGGCACGGAAAACATCATGAATATCCACCCTCAAGAGTACCTTACAGGGCTAATATGGCATCACTAAAAAACCTTGGATGTAAAGCCGTTTTATCATTTAGTGCTGTTGGATCCTTACAGGAACGTATTAAACCAAGAGATTTTGTATTACCCCAGCAAATCATCGACAGGACCAAAGGTATCAGAGAGTCATCATACTTCAACGATGAAGGCTTAGTTGGACATGTTGGATTCGGTGACCCATTTTCATATTCTTTTGCTCAATATATCTGTCAATTCAAACATCTGCTAACAAACAACGATACACCTGATGAGCCTTGCAATATACACTTTGATAAAGAAACTACAGTAGTCTGTATGGAAGGACCTCAGTTTTCCACTCGTGCGGAATCTAAAATGTATAGATTATTCGGCGGTGATGTTATCAATATGAGTGTCCTTCCTGAGGCCAAATTAGCTCGTGAATGTGAATTGCCATACCAAATGATTTGCATGTCAACAGATTACGATGCATGGAGAGATAATGAGGAACCTGTTACAGTCGAGACAGTTATTGGAAATTTGAGTAATAATAGTCATAACGCTAACTTGTTAGCTTCTTCAATCATTCAAAAAATGGCACATGAGCTTCCTGACTTTATGAAAACAGGCGATGGTTTGAAAGGTTCAATAAAGATGTCAATCTCAACCAAACCACATGCTATGTCTAAAGAAACATTACAGAAGCTTAAGTTTCTCTTCCCTGATTATTGGTAGTTAGAATTTCCACTCGAATCCTTATATAGCGCTATATACAATATTTTTTATCACATTTTTTTCCTAGGACACGGCGAGTTCACCATATATGCATATTTGTTACTCGGAATATAACCAGTACGACCCTCTGGTGTCTGAACATCATCCAAATTGCCTGTATTAACTAGGTTGTTCTTTAGACTACCAAATGCATTTACTTTACTTACAAAAGCACTTTGCGCATGTCTGTGAAGATTTATGTTCTGCGGTTGTTGTTTTGTCTGTGCCATTTGTTGATCTTTCTGTTTTTTTTTGAGTGGTGTCTCTAAGGACTTGAAGAGATATGGTGTACCAGAGATTGTCGTAGACATTACGCCAGTGTTTGATGAACTGCTATGCCTTTGATCCAAAATCACATGGGGCTTGGTTATCGTTGAAGGTCTTGGAATCATTGTATTTCTTTGTGCGTTCTCAGCATTTCCTTGAGTATCAAGTCCCAGTAATTTTTTTTGTGACTGTGTAAGATTCAAATCATCTACCTTGACTTTCGAAAAAAGTCTCCATAGCGATACTATAATATTGTAAACCACAATTATATGCAGTAGAGTATCAATATTCGACCAGGTTAACCAGCTCAAAACAAAAGGAAAATTGGTTTGCACGTATCGTCTCCACGCCACTATATGCTTATTTATCAACTCATCCTGCAAATAGTTGATTAATTTTTCACCATACTTCGTGTAATCAATGAACAGCTTGAAAAACTTCACGAGTAAATCCCATATAGCCAAGGCTATCAAGTTCACTACTATTGTATGTGTCTCATATTCTCTGTTTACTGTCCTCTTCGCAAGTTTCTCAAGGACAGGGTTCTCAAAATTACCTAAGTCTTCTCTCAACTCTTCATTCTTCTTCAATGCTCTCTCTCCATCCTGCCATTCTCTTCCTAATATTTCATCTTCGTTGAGCAAAAGTTCTTGTTGGGTAACTGAATTATTCTTTAATGGTAAATTTGATCTCTGGCGTGGATCAGAAAGAACTTTATTGGTGTATAACCTGGGCGATTCCTTCAACACTCGTTGTTTCAACGTTTGAAACTGTTCACTCGATATTGGTCGCGCTGGTGTGCTCAATGAATCCATGATATGTGCTGAATTAGGGATTGGTATAATGTTCAAGTTGGCTGTATTGGATGTTTATCATCTTGGATATTAAAGCTATCTTTTGATATTAAACGATTCTTAAGCCCATCCAAAAAACAACATGCCCTAATTTTGAGCCCTTGTAGAAAAATTTTCCCGTAAAGACTAAAAGTGGCAAAAGGCGTAAAACTTTAACGGAAACCTTTAACAAGCAGTATAAACAAAGGAAACTCGAGAACTAAGAGCTTAATAGCGGTGAGTCACAAGAGCTACCTTGAGGAAGTGAACAGATACTTTACACTGCTTGTCGGTAAACCGAAGATAATTCTTTAACTACTAAGGAATTTGGTGTATTCCGTTAAGGTTTTTTTTGATACCTTGTTGGTCAAAAGAAAGGGTCGGCCATCAACTCAATAAATCCCCATCTTCCCACTAGATATATTAGTTGACAAAATCAACAATTGCGTGGATTATTTGCAGGGGAAGAAAGTTCGAAAAGTGATATAGATACTCAAATGGGATTTATATCTTCAATCTTGTGTTGTTTAACGGATTCTCCAAAGTCAAAAACACAAAGGCAGATTAGCACGAACAACAAAAGTACAGGCATTTCTCCTGTTAATTCGAGTACCAAAAAATCTGCGATCCACTCCTCACTGTCCAACTCGTCTCAGAAAATGCTTCATACAACCAAGTCTGTGAGCTCAACCAATATTGAAAGGAAACACAAGGAGAAGAGCACAAAGAACAGTAAACACTCAGTAAATAACAATATCCATTCCGAAGATAAGGATATAGGAACAGAAAAGGAAAGGGCTTCGGCAAAGAAACGCTATAGCAATGCTGTGCCAAATTCAACCAAAAAGAGAGGACAATCTGTAAGATCTTCAACAAATCATATCTTAAGGGACAACTTAGACGACAAAGAAAAGGATTCTGATAATGGAGAAGAGGAAGAGTTGGGCGATGAAGAAAATGACGACAAAGAGGACATGTCCCTTTCTCATACTGATAGAGATAAATTAGATGTAGATGTTTCCAACGAGAAAGAAAAGCAGGGTGTGTATGTTTATAATGGAGAAACTGACACGAGTACTGGTGGTTCTAGTTACGACCATCCGCAACTCAAAGGAAATCAGGAATCTTTGCAGCAGCAGGTTGCTGGTCAGCAACAATCTCCAAATTCTTTAGAGAGTGGATCGCAAAATCAGCAAAGAGGTCCTGAGGAGCAGGAATTGATTACAACTGTACATGAGGGCGAAAATTACAGCAGTGGAGATGAGACAGACAATGCCCTACAGAAAGGATCTAGTGCCAATGAAGGAGAATTAAACTATGATATCGCCCCACCATATGAAGAGGATGAGGAATACTTTGATCTTAGTGAGTTACAACCAGGGCAAACACATGCCTTGGGCTATAATACTCTTCTCGCACCACAAGATCCTAAGCTATCCGGTAAGAAGTGTCTTGTGCTAGACCTTGATGAAACACTTGTTCACTCATCATTCAAATATTTGCGGACGGCAGATTTTGTCTTACCTGTAGATATTGATGATCAGATCCACAATGTTTATGTCATTAAAAGGCCTGGCGTCGACGAATTCTTAAAAAGGGTTGGCGCCCTGTATGAGGTTGTAGTTTTTACTGCAAGTGTTTCAAGATATGGTGACCCATTGTTGGATATATTGGATAAGCATAAGTTGATTCACCATCGTTTATTCAGAGAATCATGTTACAACTACGAAGGTAATTATATCAAAAACCTGTCACAGATTGGAAGGCCTCTATCAGATATAATAATACTTGACAATTCTCCTGCTTCATACATATTTCATCCTCAACATGCTATTCCAATATCTTCGTGGTTTTCTGATACACATGATAATGAATTGCTCGATATAATTCCTCTTTTAGAAGATCTTTCGGAGAATTCGGTCCCTGATGTTGGTAAGGTGCTCGATGTAACGATATAGACGACCTCGCGTGATAAGTGAGAGATGCATATGGCCAAAGAAAAGGACAAAAACTAATTTCCTTTTTTATATTATACACATTAGTCACCGAGGTATTCTACAATTCTCTGGTATAGCGGTTTTTTTCAAGAACGAAGGAAGCTGGATCTCCTTCTTCTTCATAATTTCAATTTTATATCATTTTATTTACTGCCTCTAGTATTTGCAGCTATATAAAAGTGGAGAATTTGAACATACTATAAATATAGATAAAATAATTATGTTATCAACTCTAGTTTATAATTATTCTTCTATCGATGATAACTTAGTAATCCAAATAAATTTTTGACATGCATTGATTCTAAATGTGTTTATGTATCGTTTTGTTTATCTTTTGATTTTCCCTCGTATTCAAATACCGTTCCAACAATTTGTTTCTTTCTTTCAGACACGAACGGCAGATTTTTCTTCGTTCTTCTTTCGTTAACTTCTCTTTTCTTTAAAGCATCGAGTTCAATACGTTTGATCTCTTGCGCCTTCTTGATTACCTTAGGAACATGTCTGTGTCTACTAATTCTTCTGATCTCCGGCATATATTTGAACCTTTCCTTTAATTTTTCATCATATTCCAATTTATTCTTCTCTTTGGTTGTCTTTACATTAGATCTCTCCCAGGCTTTACTTCTCCATATCCTGACATTAGAATCATCAGAACCTGACAGAATATATTTACTGTCCATTGAATATTTGACCTGAAAAACATGTTGCATTCTTTTTGTATGGTATATTTCGCGAGAGTGGCCGTGATCTGTTCTATAAATTCTAATGGTTTTATCATATGAACCAGTAACAATCTCATCACCTGTTGGAGAAAAGTCCACATCCATTACAGCACTCACATGGTCTTTGAAAACATTTATAGCTCTCGACATGTTTCTCATATCGTAATAGTATGCGTTGTGATCTTCGTTTGCAGTAACAAAATTGAAAGCCTCCATTGGGTTCCAACATATAGCATTTGTTCTCAATTTTTGCACTATCTTCTGTGTTGGGGAATTTACTCTTAAGTCGTACAGTACAATCGAATTGTCACTGCCTGTACTTGCTAAAATGTCAGTTTCGTTCTGGTTGAACTTTACACTGGTCACATTATCCGCACCCCAAGATAAGTTTGACAGGGGTTTTGTTCTACTAGTATCCCATAACTGGATTTGAGCGCCACCGGTAACGAAAGCAGGGTTTGTTCTATGGTGATCGAGTCCCTGAAATGCGTAATCACCATAAAATGTTTTGATGAGACCATTGCCTGTGTTCAAAGACTCATCATCTTTTATACCAGCAAAATCTGCACTATCAATAGACCAAAGCTTGACAGTTTTATCATCACCACAAGATAACATGTAGCGCTGGTTTTTATTGGAACTTGTCCGCTCAGGACTAACACAGAGACCAGAGACCATCCCATAATGTGCCTTGAAGGAGCATAATTCTTCCCTGTTTGACATATTCCAATACTTAATAACACCATCACCTGAACCACTGGCAATTTTGTTCAAGTCATAATAGTCTTTTGCGATTGCATACACACCATCCCGATGACCATTACCTAACTGGCCAATAAAGGGTTTCGCGAAAACTCTTTCCAATTTAGTTGCATTTAAAGCCTTTGTATATTCACGGGCTCTTTCAAATGGGTGTAATTCAGGGTTGAGGTTACGTGGCATTTGTGATTCCTGAGTATTCTTGACAGGAACATAGTCATCCGCACTTCTCTTTATCGTCTTAATCTTCATTTTGCTTTCAAAGAAAAAATTCAAGTACCAAAGCAATATGAGTTTAGTAAGTGACGTACAACCTAGGATATTAGTACTGAAAAAACTCGGAACTTTCTTGTCTATTATATACTATTCTATTCTAAATATCAAATACAAATGCGATGAGCTGCGGTAAATTTTTTTTTTGTAGATCGTGCCAAAGGAGCGGTACCAAAACATCCTGAACGGCAGAACGTCATAAATCAAATACGATAAATTCGAGCTCTACGATCGCAGCTTATTAAACTTTCTAAACTCTCTTGGGTAATCTCAAATTATCGACAATTGGTTGACCAACTCTATCAATTACGTCACGGGCCCAGAGAACATCTAAATGAGAATATTCGTCAATATACCATATTTTGTAAAGCGAATTTGACTCATGATTAATGAAATGATTGATTAATCTTTCTCCATCGACTAGTCTATCCTGCCTTGGAATAAACATCATAAAATGCGGATAATCTTTTTCGTTTTGTCTGGTACTGTTCAGATGTAATCCCTCAGGTTTAATGACTGGATTTCCGTCCTCAATTGGGAACCAAGTTTTGGAATCCGGAAACAATGTAGCAGCACCCTTCTTGAAACTAATTTTATCATCACATGGACTTAACCACCATTGCATAAGTTTAACGGAAATGTAGACAGGGGAAAAGAGGAAATGACGATCTCTTAGTGGTTTGTCCCATAAGGAATCGTTCCAATCAAAGAGGTAGTTAAACATGACATATGACATAAATGGGATTATTACTACTCCCTTTGTTATCTTTTTCATAAAAAGCATTATTGGTAAAAAAGCTTTATTACCAAAAACCCATGGATTATCAATGCCCTTTGCCATAAACTTCACGAACCGCTTTTCATCCAACAATGGTCCAGGATAAACTGCTGGTGCCAAAGCAACGAAATTCTCTAGTTTTTCACTCAGCTTAAAATCAGGTCCATACAAAAGTTCCCCGTTGACCAATCCCATGAAACTTTGTGTTGTTCCCTGAGAATGCGAAATCAAAGAAAGTTTCTCATGACCAGTTTTCGATAGAACTGTTTCTATTAGTGCTTTCAAATCGTACTGAACCATTTGGTCCATATCCCAATCCCACTTTTTGCGCTTGTCATATCCTAGGGTATTCATATTCCATTTGGGTTTGAAGCCGCATCTATTGTTACCTAACCATATATCAAAACCAGACTGATGCAAAAAGTATGCCAGTGACTTTCTACCACTAGATGCAAACGACCCACTACTTTGCAAAAGCCCATGTAGCATGAGAATTGGATGTAGGTCTGTGCTTTCATTTGTTTCTTCAGTTCCCTTTTTGTTATTGTCATGCTTTAAATGCCATAAATCAATAATGAAACCGTCTTCAGTTTCAACCTCAAACTCCTCAATATCGATGTTATATTGCTTATAGTAATATTTCAAGTCAGGTACCAATTTCATGTCTTCTGCGGCCAGAACATCTTGGAAAGGATTATCCTCCAATTCATGCCGACCTTTACTACTGTAAGTTCCATCATGAACATATTGGCTCTGATTTAGGTTATTAGTTGAATCGTCTGAAGCATTTGCAAAACTGGATTCATTATCAGAGGTACTATTGCTTTCAGGTCTAGTATCCGAATTAGTTATGGTGTGATCAAACTCGATATTGTTATCCTCATCTTCTTCAATGTTGAGAGCTGGTGAAGAGACTGAAAGCGACTGCTGACGTCTTCTACGATGCTTGTGAGGGTGCGGCTTTTGATTGGGTATAATGATGGTCTTGGAGCTTCTAGTATCTCTGAAATCATGGCTTTTCCTGAAGTGAGCAGTAATAAAGTTATGCCATAATGCTAACAGGGATATTACTGCCAAAAATGATGACAATATGATACTTGATACTATTTTATATAGCAAATCAACCAATGTATCAAACATAGTGATAACCAGACTAGATTTTTATCTTACGATAATGCAACTTTTTAACGATTGGCTTCAAGTTTTGTTTTTTAAAACACAAAGAATCTTCGAAAAAATACCAAAATCAAAGTAACGTGAAAAATAGAGACAGTGAGTGAAGTAAAAATACCCGTTTTTACAGGATGTTTTATCGGGAAACAAATTTTGAATTACCTGGAGATCTCCATGATGGTATAACACATATTTTTGCGACACATTTAGCAAATGAAATCATTATTCAAATTCGTTTAAATGGTGAGTTGGACTCTACATATGAAGTTTCTTCGAAGGGTCTAAGTGGGATAGGGCAAAGATTCTTAGCTGGTCATAGTAATTCCGAAGAGAATTTCGATTATGAATCATTGACTAATCATATGGCCGATTATCAGGTGGCAACGAAACTTGGTGATAGCAACAACACTAAATTGCATGTTGTGTGCTCACAGATTGCTGAGTTATACCAACAAGTTATCTTACCAAATAATGTAGATGGAATGGGTACTAATAGCGCTGATGGTGTGAGTTCCCGTAATATTCTTATAACTTTAAGTAGTAAAATATGGAAAGAAGACGGTGCTGATGATGACTTTATGAAACTTGTGTATATACTACAAAAAATAAAAGGAATGTACGAATAAAACTAGTCTAATTTCAATTCGAATCGTCTATAACAGCTATATCAAGTACTTGGATAGCTCCCTTGCCATCACAAAGGCCAACTAAATCTCTATATGCCACTGGGTCGATTAGTCCGTTGAAAGTCCAGTTATCTCCATCAACAAGAGGTTTAGCGGGCTCATTAATATTAATTAGACCTTCAATTTTCTCAATAGTTTCTGGCTCGTTGGCACGTACAGAAATCTTAACTCTCATCTTTGCCCTGACAATTGGTATAATCTGTTTCGAGATTAGCAATTTAATTGCATCTAATGCTTGAATCTTTGCAGGCTTATTTAAAACAGGACTGAATTTCAACTCATTTAAGGCTTTGTGAATCATTGTTGGTGGGTAACGTTTCTTGGACTTCGGATTTATACATTTCGCACTAACCATTGTTAACATTTCATTATTGATTTTATTTAGCATTAATTGTCTTTCTTTCTCCGACAACTGAATTTCCCCTTTGTTCATAATTTCCTTAATAATGGGGTCCAATTCAGTAGTCCCAAAACATTTTAGAAGGTCATCTTTTGATGCTACCAAGCCTTTAGAAACATTCATAAATACTTGGTGTATTTGTAGAACCTCATCGAGGTCTTTTTCAACACCTTTTCTAAAATCTTGAACTTTGTTTTGATAGCATGCAATTTCAAACCTTTTTTTTGCCTTTTTAAGCTTCACTAATGATACATTTGTCAGCTTGATTTGTCCTGAAGGCTGATTAATCGGCATAATCTATGTAATCTGACTGTATTTGATGACTTTTCGTTTTTGACATCTTTTGTAATTCAATTCTTTAAAATATGCAACTCATCAAACAAGAAAAAAAGGTAGCTCGAAAAAAAACAAAAAAAACAGAAGTTTGTTCAAGTTCGAATCCTGAATATTATTTATTCACAAGTCTTCATAACAGGTCATTAGAAATTTTGACATAAATATGTATATACATATACGAGTGGGCATAAAAGGATGTAATATGGGGATGTCTGTATGTGTACAAGTGTGTGGTTGCCTATACCAAGTTAGTAAATCTATATCAGGATGCCCAATCGTTAAGTTGAGAATCATGGCCACTAGTTTTAAGTAGCCAACCATCTTTTGGTGAACATATCAAGTATTGCATGATAATGGCCTACAACTCCAAGCACAACAAAAAAATGCCAAATTGTGTGTGAACAACCAAAATAATCCACCCACCAGAGCGACTTTAAAGAAGCACAATTACAACCATGATTCTTTGTTGGGACTGCTCTAAAGTGAACATGCTTTTTCTTGGTAACGATGCTTAGATCAGAACTTAGTTCCACTTCTGTAGGGATCGATCCATCCACCACATAATCTGTTCTGAATCTCTCTGGAACAAAAGATCCGTAAAAAAACACACCAATCAAGTACCAAATCAATGATTTCTTTGTCACGGGCAAAATTAATTTTGAGGTCTGTTCCCAACTTGTCTTAAATGTCAATTGTGCGATGGATAGGAACCCCATAGCTGCCAGAAGAATAAAAAATTTGATTCTTAATGGTCTGGCCTCTGGTCTATCAAATTTTGGTGACCAGTTCATAAATATACCAAATACACCCAAAAATGTCGATACTAACAAGTACAAGAACAGATGTATCTTGTAATCATACATGGTCACAAACTCAGTGGTCATGATCGACGCTGTAATCAGAACAGTGATCCCAGAATAGTCTACGCAAGCAAATTTGGATCTGAGTCTGAGAACAGATGTCCCATTGAACGTGTGCCAAAACACAGACGCAAAAAGACACTTCAAACCAGCAATAAGGAACACATATACTACCAGTTTGGCAGGTAATGGCACAACGTCAGATTTCCACACTTCTGTTTGTGGGAAATTCATTATTCCAAGATACAAAAGATAAAGACCGCCAGTAAGATGAGTCCAAATATTCATCGTCTCATTGTGCCACCCGTACCAATTGAACATTGACAATAAAGATTTCGAGTGTGAGTCGTAAAACCGATAACCATTTATAATATACCTGTTTTCTCTCCATGCGAATGGTAACTGATAGTAATGCAAGTGCTGTTTTCTGCCAATTTCATTGGCGTGCGAATGATTAAACGTCTTAATGAAACTTTTAAGATCACCACCATTCTGCGCTACCGGCGTTGTCTCACGTCTATCCAAAAGAACTTTACCTTCAACACCCGTGCCCCACGGCATCGACTCCAGAACTGTTTGTTCATCATCTACGAACGAAGACGACGACGACGAGTAAGACGACCTCGAAGAGCTCGAATACGCTGTGTTAACCAGCGTATTCGATTCGGAGTAAACGGATTGCGAGTCCCCTTCATGAACCAAAAGAGTTTTACTTCCTATACTGCGTTCGTTTTTTCTCCTGCGAAGAACCCCCATCACATACTGAGTGTATCTGTTGGACCGTAGCATTCCAATTCCACTGCTAACACTGCTGCTAACACTGCTACTAACACTGCTACCCATACTGGTTACACTACTTCCCATACTGGTTACACTACTTCCCATACTACTACCCATACTACTCATACTGCCCAATGTGCTGAGGCTTGTGCTGTCAGACCCTTCTCCAGAACCGCCGCGTCCTACCTTCTTCCTCAATCTCCGTAGAGTGCCCCCATTGGAATACCCACCAGACATTAACATCTCTTGTGTTTATCCTAATTGTCTCTGAAACTATCTTCTACTTGACAATTCTGTCGACACTGCTATTTGAAACTTCTGTATTTATCAATTCCATCACTACTGCCACCCGTCTCACATATGCATATATATATTCATGAATACCTACCGCCAGTCCTCACTTGGGCCGCCGCTCTCCGGTAGTGTAGTGAGCCCCACGCTTCCGAGAGAAAAAAACAGAGCGATCCTGATATAGTCCTAAAAAAGAAAAACAGCGTGAAAAAAACCTCATAGGACGACACTTCTGGATTCTTTTTTGTTTGATTTCCGAAAGAATGAATCATTTTTTTTTCTTTTCCATTTTACAATATGTACGTGAATAGTGATGATAGAACATTTTGAACGATCAACCGAAAAAAAAACAACTTTCTAACTGCTTGTCACGTGTCTAAAACAACATAGAGACAAAAACGCGATACATAGCGATAAAGTGATCTGCAATAGTTTGCGGGGGTGCATGGAGGGAAGAAGTTTTGGGGGAGAATTTGATGGTTTAAGAGATATGAAGGACGGGTAATCAGGCATATGCAAGTTTATTTGTATGTGAGAGAGAAAGAAAAAACAGAAAGGGAAAGGCAAGGAAGGACAAGGTAGAGAGGAAGGGTGCTGATTAAATGTGGATGAGTATCACGTGGATGGCATGTGACTAAAGAGGGATATTTTAATGATAATATTTAAACAATATTGTCCGGTAAGAGATTAGGTGATAGAGTTAGAATTAATTGTTAAGTAGTGTGAGTGATTAGACAAGATGTCGATGTGTAGGGTTCTTCGTTGGAAAGTTGGGGTACGACCAAGTAGGGGGAGTGGAGGCGGAACGTTAAGAAGGAAACCTAATTGTGTAGAGAATATATATGATTGTTTAATGGAATTATTAGTTGTATAGATGCATGATAGCAGTGGTGTAATGTGGTTCTCGTATGTGGGTGTTTAGAATCTGTGGAGCGCAGTATGTGTCGTGTTAATATTTACCCTACTCAAGAAAAAGTGAATGTGGTGATATCGGGAAGATGATCTTCATTCGATAGACGAAGAGCGAAAAGAAGATCACAAGAACATCAGCAGTAGGTACATGTACTAGCGGATATAAGATCTACGCGTGTGTGTATATTTGCTATGTCGATTAATGGTGGGTCTGATCGGGATCCTTGGGTAAAACTCACTCATTCGTCTAATACTAGCCCAGTCTTGAACCAACAAAGTATCAATAACCACAACCATAATCACAACAATATGGATTCAGAACTGGCATCGATAGTGTCTTCATTGAGTGCGCTGTCGAATGGCAAGGTACAACACCATCACTCGCAACTGGGAGGTTACAGAAGGCCGAGCATAAGCGCATCGTCTAACAACCAAGACCTTGATATTGAGTCGATATATTCAAGCAGTGTGCAGCAAGTTCAGAACAGAACAGCCTTAAGTGTTGGAACAGCACCACCTTATGTCAAGCAGGATACTGATAAAAGCATAGGATTGTTCAATAACCACTATTCGGCCAGTATTGCTGGTCCAATTATGTTCACGAGTGAGAACAACAACAGTGGCGGCGGTGGTGGTGGTTTTTTTGAAAAGTTTGGTAAATCTCTGATTGAAGGTACTAGAGAGCTAGAAAATTTGTCAAAAGAAAGTACTATTGATACTGCAAATGATGAAGTCGAAGTTCATGTTAACCATGAAAAAAATATTTGGAATGTTGCTCAAGCACCAATTTTCAAACCTAGTCAAAACCACTTCGGCCAATTCCAGTTACCAACTCAACAACCTTCCAACCAACCAATTATGAATCAGAATCAATTTTTTTATATGCCGAACGAATTATTGCAGGCCCAGACACAACCACCACCTCCACCACCCCCGCCGTCACAGGAACAAGAGCAAATACGGATACAAGTTCAACCTCAAATGAAAGAACCGAGACGGTCAAAAAAACAGAATAACCCATATTTGGATTCCAACAAAAAGAATTCAGCAAACAATAAGTCACCAATAAAGATCTCCTCTCCAAAACAGATGACAACGCGATCACCATTATTGGAAGAGTTTAGGCTGAATTTAAATTCTAGTGAAAAAAAGTATACTTTGAGTGATATATTGGGGTATGTTTTGGAGTTTTGTAAAGACCAACATGGATCGAGATTCATCCAACATGAATTATCAATTGCTGCAAATTCTGAAAGAGAAGTCATCTTTAATGAGATTAGAGATCATGCGATTGAATTGAGTGACGATGTTTTTGGTAATTATGTCATCCAGAAATTTTTTGAGTATGGTTCAAAGACTCAGAAAGATATCCTGGTGGGTCAATTTAAGGGTAAAATGAAATTTTTATCAATGAAAATGTATTCATGTCGTGTCATTCAAAAATCATTGGAATTTATCGAATTGCAACAAAGAATTGAATTAGTCAATGAATTATCCATGTGTGTTCTTCAAATGATCAAAGATCAAAACGGTAACCATGTCATCCAAAAATCTATTGAAAAGATTCCATTGAAGAAGATACCATTTATCATCAAATCTTTAATTGGTCAAATTTATCACTTATCAACCCATTCATATGGTTGTCGTGTCATACAAAGATTACTTGAATTTGGTGATAAGAGTGATCAATTAAAAATTATAATTGAATTGAGTGATTTTTTGCCATATCTAATTCAAGATCAGTATGGTAATTATGTTATTCAGCATATTTTACAACATTTCAACAAGAAAAATTTTGCTGAAATGGTTAATGTTAAACAAAGGATTATTGAGATCATATCAAAAAATGTTGTAGATTTCTCAAAACACAAGTTTGCTTCAAATGTTGTTGAAAAAGCGATCATCTATGGTTCAAACGATCAAAAGAAACTAATCCTCTCAAAAATTTTGCCAATTGATGAAAACGATGCTGTTACTTTAGATGACAGCTCTCCATTAATTTTAATGATTAAAGATCAATTTGCAAACTATGTTGTTCAAAAGCTGGTTAGTGTTTCAACTGGAAGTGACCAAAAGTTAATTGTCATTGCAATAAGAGCTTATTTGGAAAGACTAAATAATTCAGATTCAATGGGTAACAGACATCTAGCAAGTGTTGAAAAATTGGCATCATTAGTTGAAAATGTTAAAATATGATACAATTTATCCTCATCTCAAAACTGCTACATCGTTTAGGATCTACTACTCAATCCAGCTTTAAATTATTCTCATCGCTATTCCTGTATAATTTTATTTTAATCTTGTGTTTATCTTTTTACTGTACATATATATATGCATACATATATCGATAAAATTAACCAACTAAGGCATATGAAAATGTCCATGACATGATAAACCCTGTTAGTTCCCTAAAAAAAGATTCAAAAAATATTTCTTGTATTGGATATTGATAGAACCTTTTTGGCTTACAGCTACAAATCCACAATATGTATAACAGACCAATAAATGTGTAACAAGCGAGGAACATATAAAACCCATTCAATGATTCCAATTGTAAGATACCAGCTCCTAATCCAGCAACCAAAGTCGTAGAGTCCTGCAACTTAGTTAGCTTCTTTTTATTGCTCATGACATTTTCATTGTCCCGAAGTTCCTCGAATTTCTTCATGACAGTCCTTCTGAAACTTTTATGGTTTTATATAGTATTAGTATTTCTATCCTTTTTTGTCAAGCAAGTTTCTGTAATTCGCTTGACATGCTTTTTTCATTTTTTTATCTCATCGACGATTACAACAGTAAGAAGGTTAAGAAAAGTGAACAAACCAGTAACAATGCCATCTCAACTCGAGGAATTGGTTTCATTTTTACATTCGCCTCAACCTGCTGTGAGGCAAATTGCACTTGATAACCTGGTTGGTTTTAGTACAGGACCATCGGTAAGCATTTTCAAATATGATAATTGCCGTGCAATCAAGGATCTAAAAGAACTTGTCAAAGAAAAATCTAAGATATTAGTGCAACAGTCAGTAACAATTTTGGCAAATTTGTGTGATGATGATCAGTTAAGAGGCCTAATTGCTTGTGATGCAGAATTTTTGCAATATTTAACTTGGAAAATATGCGATTTGGATAACACTAGTGCTGATATTATGTGTATTCTTTTGAGTAATTTGGCAAAAGAGGACACAATCACACAAGTTTTGGGTTTTAACAGAAGTAATGAATCTGAAGAAAACAAGAGGCTTACTCCTATCGATAAATCGGTCTTCAAGAGTGATAGAGTTGTTGATTGTTTAATAGACTGTTTTGTCAAAGGATATGATAGAAAACTAAACAAATATGCAAATTTTGATTACTTAGCATACTTTTTTGCTGATATCTCACGTTTTAAAATAGGCAGACAATATTTTATTGAGTTACAGGAATATGATAACGTAATACCTATCTCAAAATTATTGGTTTTCACTGAAAAGTATGATTCTAAAACAAGAAGAGAAGGTGTTGCTTCAACGATCAAAAATTCATTATTTGATTCAGAGACTCACCAAAGGATTTTGAACGATGAACAAATCAATCTGCTACCTTATATTCTTTTGCCTATTTCCAATGCCAAAGATTCCGAGATTGATGAAGAGGACATGTTCAATCTACCAGACGAACTGCAGCTACTTCCAGAAGACAAAACTAGAGATCCAATACCATCTATCATTTGTTGCCACTTGGAAAGTTTACTTTTGCTGTGTACTACAAATGGTGGCAGAGAATACCTCAGAAGTAAATCCGTTTATCCCTTGGTCAGAGAACTGCATAAAAATGTAGATGATGAGGATATTGCGGACCTTTGCTACAGAATTGTCAATGTTTTGATGAGAGGGGAACCTGAAAACGTTCAATTGGAGGAATTGCCTTCCAGAGCTGCCGAGGAAGACAAAAGTGAGGATGAATCAGATGATGAGGCTGTGGTTGAGATTGTTTAATTTTAAAAAACACCATAATTTTTCATTATCTCAAAAACATAGTAGTAGATCCGATGTGCGATATATAGGAAATTTTATAGATTTCTATACAAATATTTTTGTCGAGTAGTATATAGGATATTTTACACCGATTTTTGACAAAATGTTTCCGTGCACTCCCGAGATGTTGTTATAGTTTCTTCAATTCCATATATCCGCTATTGTTCTCTACCTTCTTGCAGAGTTTTTTAACTATCGCAAACATCAGTTTCTTGTTTTCAGGACCAGGGTACTTTTTCCTAATAGTCTTACCAAATTCTTTAACATTTACTTGACCATCACCAATCGCATCAATAATATCTTGTTCAGTGATTAAAGACACAGAATTGAGTTCAACCTTGACCTTTTTATTGGCAATTTCTGAATTCAAGTCATCGTACTCTCTTTTACGTTTTGCAGCGTTAGGATTCCACTGTCCTTCCGGGAAATTCTTCAGAACTTTTCTGTCAGCTTTCAAAATGATGACACAGTTCTTGATACTCTTAAGCCTAATACGTGGTTCCTTGTTGATATTTGATGCGGTTGGGGATAAGGATTGCTTTTTTTGAGATTGTTTCTTTGGAACTGATTCTTCTGAATTTTCTTTTTTAATTTGATCTGATTGTTCCTTATTCTCTAAATCAGATTCAGATAAATATGGATTAATTTCTTCCTCATCTGATGAATACAATGCAGCTAACTCCGTTTTCTGTAGCGCCTTTTTTATCCTTTCACCTTCTTCATCGATTTTTTTCTCGTTGAACAAATCATCTTCTTCATCAGTATGTGCCTCATCATCACGTAAGCCCATTGCATTAGCTTGTAACATTTCTTTTTTAATTCTCTGTTCAGATTCTTTATTTTCTTGTTCATTGCCATCAACAATTGGGGCTTCTTCATCATCGGCAAATTCTTCATCATAGTCTAACTCAACCTCGGAATTATCTTGATGTTCATCATCCTCTGCTGTTCGTTGATCCGATACAGCTTTAAGTCTCCGTCTTGTTCTATCATATCTTGTAGTTGTCGTACCAATATTATCTAGATGTTTCATTAACCAACGAGGGACTTCCCCACTTTTCTTATCCATTCTCTTTTCAGCTTCATCAATTGTTAGGGTTGCATATTTATTTCTTGCTGTGAATTTATAAACCTTGTCAGCTGGGATCATGGTGAAACTACCATCATCCTCAACACTCAGTAATACGTAAGAGTCTGAGTTACCAGCTTCATACGAGCCAACCCATGTATTATAACCGTCAAAATCCTCCATAACCCATGGGTAAAACTCTTCAAACCTTAACTTCTTGGCATTTTCATCTAAAACTTTTAATTGACGAGTTTTCCTTCTCATGTTACCTCTTTTGGCACGTCCACCTCCATCTGGAGCAACATCTGCAAGAGGATCTGTAGTTTCTTGTTCAGCTTCGGCCAATGCTTCTTCACCATCATATTTCACCATACCGACTTTTGTTGGATCTTCTGCAGGTCCCGCATCTTCCAGCTTTGTTATTACTGGCTTTGGGTCCTGGACAAACTTGTCATCCTCAGTTTTCACCAAAGTATTCTGCGATGTAGATACTGATGATGTAGATGTAATTGGACTCATTGCTGTGGTGGGTCCAGAAGAATTGGCAGGACTTGGAGAATTTTGTTGTACCCCTGGAGCAGCGGACAGTGGTACTCTAGCTGTGTCACCATTTGAAGCAGCTAAATCAGGTGTGGGCTCATTAGTATTTGGCTTTTTTATGCCAATTTTTTCCTGGTCCTGTCTGCTTTTGTACTCCAAAATTTCCTTCTGCCTCTGAACTATCTCTGCTCTTGTAAGTTGAAATTGCAAATTTCTAGTATCTTTTCGATGAAGTCTAATTGGTAAATGAAAATCTTTTACCGGACTTATGATTTTTTTGCTTTGGAATTTTAGCAGATGAGTTCTCATATTTTCCAATTCCTCTTTAGCAACTGCTCTCAATGGGAACTCATTATACTCGTCCGCAGCCTCTTCTTTCACCTTAACTTTTCCTCCCTCCACTCCATTCTGTAAAAGCATTTTTTCCTTAGCCTCTTGTAGCTCTGGATCATCCTTTTTGACTACCGGCCTCGACCCAGAACCTTTCCCCATCCTCGATCTAAGGAAGTTTCTTCTCATCCTATCTGGCTTGATGAATGGCGATACGCCATGGCTATTACCACTTCTACCAGACATAGTATATTCTTTGCAGATTGTTTTCAAACTGACGAATATCCTTCTTGCCTTCACTTAACTCCCTCTGTTAATATTCTGAATGACAGTTACGATACTTCAAATGCTGTGAACATTTGAAACTAAGTCCTCTTTTATGAGGAATCGTCACCATATACGATATTATATACGCTAGAAATCATACAAGATTTGATGCTGTGATATGCTGCTTTATCACCCCCATAGTTATATTTATTGAATAGCTTGTTCATTAGTCGTCCAAATACAAAAGTTTTGCTAGTATAGTGATCTTTTTTCAGAGGATATCCTAAAACTACATAGTAGTTGAACGGTCACAATGAGATACTAATACAATGATAGTGATATCCTACGGGCAGGATTTTCTTTTGAACTATTCAATTGAAGATCTGGCTCAAATGACTGCTTCATGTGGTTTTACTGATGTATTTTTATGAAGAAAAATCTTGACTGTTAAAAATTTTCAAGATTATGGAAAATGATATGGTTTCGAAAAACTGATGATTGTGACACATAGAGAAAAACATAAAACAAACAATATTTCTTGAAGAGCTACCCTCGATTAAAACCTCGATATAATTGAGTTATCAAAATGAGTGGAATTACTGATACAAATGAAGTTTACGAACTCATCACAAAGAGTTTACAAGAAGTTCTAAACCCTCAAATTATCAAAAATGTCCTTGAAGTTGAGCAAAGACCATTGAAAATCTATTGGGGTACTGCTCCTACAGGTAAGCCACACTGTGGTTACTTTGTACCAATGATCAAACTAGCACACTTTTTGAAAGCAGGCTGTGAAGTGACCATTTTACTTGCCGATTTGCATGCATTTTTAGACAATATGAAGGCCCCATTAGAGGTTGTCCAATACAGAGCCAAATACTACGAGTGTGCCGTAAAAGCTATTTTGAGAAGTATTGGTGTTCCAATTGACAAATTGAGGTTTGTCGTGGGATCTTCATATCAACTGACACCCGAGTTCACCATGGACTTGTACAGATTATCTAATATAGTTTCTCAGAATGATGCCAAGAGGGCAGGTGCTGATGTTGTCAAACAGGTTGCTAATCCATTGTTAAGTGGATTAATCTACCCATTAATGCAATCATTAGACGAACAATACCTAGACTGTGATGTTCAATTTGGTGGTGTTGATCAGAGAAAAATCTTTGTCCTTGCTGAAGAAAACTTACCTAGTCTTGGTTACAAGAAGAGGGCACATTTAATGAACCCTATGGTTCCAGGCTTGGGCCAAGGCGGTAAGATGTCTGCATCAGATCCAAACTCCAAAATTGACTTGCTAGAAGATCCAAAACAAGTCCAGAAAAAAATCAAAAGTGCATATTGTAGCCCTGGTGTTATTGAGGATAATGGTCTTTTAGCATTCGTTAAATTTGTTGTGGTACCAATTCAAGAACTGAAAAAAGGTACTGGTAATTTTGATTTTTTCATTAATAGACCAGAAAAGTTTGGAGGTCCAGTTTCTTACAGCTCCTTTGAACAGTTACAAAATGATTTCAAAGATGAGAAATTAGCACCAGCTGACTTGAAAAGCGGAGTTGCTGATGCAATTAATGCACTATTGGCACCAATTAGAGAAGAATTTGTGAACAATCTCGAATTCCAGGATGCATGTGCAAAGGGATATCCAGTTGAAGTCAAAGAGAAAAAGAAGGCAAAGAAGCCAAAAAATAAAGGAACCAGATATCCTGGAGGACAACCACAAGAGGCATCTAATGATGATAAAGTCGAAGAGGCAGCCAAAAAGTTAAATGATACAACTTTATAAACCCGTTGTAAAAATTCTTATAATTATTGATTGCTTGCTTTTAATCATCTAAAATATCTTGACCATTCTATTATATTTTCGTTTACTTTAACAGATGTATATCACTTCGTTCTTGGTTGAAAATATCCTCAATTCGTTTTCAACTTTCTGGGGATATATCACAACTATGTAACTGATCAGTAGTCATACTTTATGAAAAAATCTCAATCGGTTTAAGATGTTTTAACACTATAAAATTCAGTCCAAACACCTATACAGGTTTTCATTGCGTGAAAAATAGCTGAGTAAACGCTCTTCAACTGATCAGAACATTACAATTTAAAAAGTCATTTATCCTATGGTCCAGTCACTCCCTTTCATTGAAAGGAGTTATCTTTTTGCAATCTAGAATAACGTTTGGAACTCGTCGATAATATTTTCGATGTGTTTTGTATTGCTCAGCTAAGGTACTATTTTCCATATTTTCATATTAAAGGATCAAGATGTTTAAAGTAAGGGCAAGATCTTTGTTGTACAAAATTGTAGATAAAAAAAAGATACTTGCAACCTATGAATGCTATCTGATACATCAAAAAGTGTCTTACTTTTTGAAATTCTCGGTCATTGATGTTTCCACCTACAATGATTTGACGGAAAGGAATAGTTCCCCTTAAACTCAGAACAAAAAAATTTGTTGAAGACCATTGAGGCTACCACTTTGTGACTTTCTTGATTTCCCAATTTCAAGTAATACAGGAAAACTCAAGTCACGTCTATAAGAGGTCAACGTTTTTGTCCTCAATCATGAACGGTGCTGATATTCTGTTGAGTGATATCAATCAATAATCCACAAACAGCATCGACACAGCAAATGGGATATCATTCCATAAAAAAACATTTCAATCGGTGAAATAACTACCTAATCAATATGAGTATATTTCTGGTGTGTTATAGAAATTGAGATTGTATTCATCTGTATTTTTGGGCTACTTTTTGATTTGCAGCATTGCAAGATATCAAGAGTGAAGGAGACACAATGACAATGACAACAAAAGTTATTTACGGCATTTAAGACTTTTAAGAAATTCATTGAATTAGCTCTGTTATTGATCAAACATGTGATATTCAAGACTTTGTGTTTCTCCTCACGTATTCGTATCCTTCCTTCATTTCCATTTACATATCAGGTAGATAAGACCAAAACAGACCAAATCAGATATCGGAAACGGTATCAAGAATATGAAGATGTGATGACTTTCTTTTAATTTTTAAGACAAAAAAGTGAGCGGTAGTATACCCTAGAACTCGTTCTAAATTAATCCCAAGCACCAAGGGTATTTGGATGAAACATGTCATATGATTTCACTTCCAACATTGTGGGTTTTGTTTATCAGCAAACAATCTGGTAGTTATCATTACTATATATTAATGTCACTTGGGAACTATCTATACGTAAGGGTAATGGGAAAAAGATAAGATCCAAATAGCACAGCGTTGGGAAACGGGAAGGATCTTTTGGTATTTATCGAGTATGCTGATCATCTTCTCTTCTTTGTACTGGGCATTGTGTAAGCATTCTCGGCAAAGAATGCTTCTCTTAGAATTGATCGGCGATATTCAATCGGGGTAACTCATCTATTCACCGAAATCATCATACCTGCATATAAATCATCTTCATTACAATGAAACCAGATATAAAACCTGAGCTCCCAGAAGGTCATCAGTAAGCAAAATGGTATCATTCCGAGAAGTAAGGGTCATTCCAAATTAACTGTTCCGCAATTGATTTAATTATTTCTGTCACGAGGAATATCGATCCTTCATTTTTCGGACTTATTTTTCTTTTATATGCGTGTTGAGTATCGTGGTTTACACTGTAAACTTCGAAATACATCCGCCATGGGTATACATGACTGTGGTTTTCACCCTGGTTGAGGCATACTAGCTTTCTTGCCTTGTTTTTGGATTTACAGGCGCGCTATCATTGATCTTTGTGTGTCGAGAAATAGGACATTTATTGAAAAAGCAGTAAGTGACATATTTGGGCCATTATCGGATGTAAGCCCGCAGAAATGGGATGAAGCAATACCCATAGTTGATAAGGTTTGTTTTGTTGTAGGAGTTTAGAATACTCCCTATTGTTTCTTTGAAAATCAAAGTTTAGAGGCAGTTTTCAGAAGGGATATCTGAAAAGAAAATTTGAGAAGCTTTCAGAGAAAATATCGCCAAGGATATGGGCATTTATGAACAAGAAGCTTTGTCTTATTCGGTAAAGTGTTAGCAACAGTCAGTAATAAGGCAATTTCATTTCTATTAGCACAATTCTCAGCAAGGTCTCCTCGTGTATGCAACAGATGATTGCCAAGAGAAAATAAAAAAAGTAAAACTCTTTGGAGGGCTAAAAAACTACTTAGGCTAGGCTACTATGATTTAATCGCTATTCTTTCGAGTTCATTTTGTATCTACCCCATTAATCATATCTATGACATAATTTCTTTCCTCGAACCTCTGGTAACATTATGCAATAATTTTAATACAAAGATATCCGGGCATCCCATATTGAACCATGGGCCAGAGACTTCCCTGAACCATATTAAGTTTCATGCGCTGATAAAGATCATGGATCCGGGAAGCAATCTCGAGTTTTGGGATAGCATTGCTAGACGTATAAATGCAATTTTACGCGATAATTCTACAGATAGTGCTTGGGATTGGTTCTATGATAGGCGAGACTGTTTTACATTTTTTGAAAAGGGATTCGATCATTTTATCTCATAAAGGCTTCAAAAATGGTGTGGCTACCTATGAATTAGTTCCGCTTGTTTCAGATATAATGAGTTCATGATCTCAACTTCATGATTCTTGATGCTTATTACCGGATTCTCTTAAATTAGTTTCTTTATTCCTTGGGATATTTGTTGTACTTAACTTATTGTCAAGGTTTTTCTAGCTACATATGTCGGTTTCGCGCAATGCATTAGTCTCCGTGTGACATTTAACTGAATTCGACAAGTACAAAATACAAATTCACTATCCAATGCTTTATATACTTATGCACCAGTAAATGAAGCTCAAAATTCATATGTACTGGATTAGAAAGATAATCGTTGGTAACCTATTGTAATTAACGCACCATAAAAACCTTTCAACTTATTCTTGAATACCGTCCCATCATGAGGAAACCTTGTATAGCATAGATTGGCGAAAAAAAAGGTTAATATTTGGTCACTATCTTCAAACTGACGTCTTCAGAGAAAACAAAATCACTATTAAAATTCATAGACCAAAATATGCACATGTATAAATACTTACCTAACTTTGTTAAGCTTGGTTAATTTATTTCATAAAAATTTGAAAAGCGTACACACTTTTGAACTTTGATATATGAGTCAAAACATCGGATGTCGAAAACTCCTTGGTATGCCCCCGTAGATTCTGCATGCCATTTCTATGATGAGAGAGATCAAAATTTGTACTTGCAGATCACCTGAAGATCGGTTTATCTCAACATTTTATTACCTAGATGATTTCATATGCCATTTTGTGAATATCATTCACAGTAATTTTCGAGGTATGTTCGCGGATTGCTCTATTTCAAATCAGTTACATTGTTTCCCATCCACCAAGATCTGAATTCCCATCCGTCAAGCGCAACACAATATGTGGAATCATATTGTCAAGAATAACATTGTTGCACAAATGATTATATCTTTTATGATTCAGAAACACAGGGGTATTATATTTGAAGTCTTCATCAGGCTCTCCATGTTTGTGTAAATAAGGTGCAGAGTAAAACGTGCCTCGTTCCCCGTATGCTAGATAGATTGCATTACTTCTTATCATCAAAAACACACCATATGTACCAGATATCTTGCATTCATTTCTCACATGATTTGTGCATACACCATGCCCAAAACCATGTAAGGGAACACCCATTTGTAGTTTGCATTGTTTGCCACAAAATAAACATATTGCAATATCGTCCCTTAGTATTTTATGCATGAGATTATGCTCTTCTGAAAGAAAAAAATGAGACAACGAATAAGGCAAGGTTACTAACCTAATTGGATCCGGAGCAGAATAGTTCATACTCTCTAATTCAGTAGCAAACTTTAACATCCGTGGCAACGAATCAAGACCGAAGTCTTTTTGGAGACCTTCAAAGGGAAGTTGTTCTTCTAAGCATCTTAAAATGTCACTCCAATTGGGCAAGTTAGAGCTGAATAGAAATTTGTTCAAATCACAAGTAGAATCCATGAATAATTTGAATTTGGTTTTATCTACACGATGAGCATATATCATAATGCAAACCCTTCGGACAAATATTTGAAGAGACGTTTTCAATAAATAATGAATTTGATAACGCAAAGAGTGAATATATATCATGTATTTGTCTCCAGCAGGATTGATTAGCTTCACAGCCTCCTTGAATAAGGTAATTGTTCTGTCAACTTCGCTTGAAACGTCATAATTGTCATCCAAGTCTTTAGAATTATCTTGTGTTGGTAATTTTTCTGCTTTGAGGAATGGCTCATAAAATCCGACTTTTAATAGTTCTTTTGCCAGGATTAGCATATCCTGTAATACCTTTCCTTTTAGAATTTCTTCGATTTTCTTACCATCTGTTCCTTTTGTCGAAGTTTTTACCATATTATTGACACTGGATAATTTCATTGTAGTATATGTCGCTATCAACATATCCGTATCGATTCTGTCATGAAAAACTTGTTTGGAAGAAAAGTTCAGCCCGTTTGAAAGTGTTTCCACACAGGTATTTTGATGCAAATAACATATCAACTCATTCAACAGCCTCAAAGTCAGCAATTTTTGGTTTGATATATCAAAGTATAACTCATCAGATTCAGATCTCATGGTTAGCTCGATGTTACACAATGTATTGGTGAATAATGAATCTAAAGCAGCAAATTGTGCCCCATTCTTGTGACTATTTGTTCTGCAAAGATCTTCAAATATTCTTGCAGCCTTTATACTAGTTGAAAGAAGTGTGGATTCAGTTTTCGATATGCCATGACTTATTCTCTTCTCAGGCCTGGCATTATCTTTTAGTATTCGAGGTAAAAATGAGTTGCATAATCCATTGCACAAGGGACAATACATTAAGCCAAATCCATATGCTACAGGTACATTCTTCGTAGTCTGAGTATGAGCAGCTCTGATTGATTTCATGTGATTACCCAGACATGATACATGTGCCCCATGACCGCATGTACGGAGGACTGAACCCTGCATAGTTGATCCTATACGGGATTTTGGTTGATCAAATTTTCCTTTTGTATCTTCCATGAGAATAGCCTCCTTTCCATTCCAAGTTTGGCTGAAGCAGTTGATGAAAGTATCCTGTTTGGAAAAATCAGTTGCATGATCGTATATGTTAGTCTCTTGATAAGAAAAATAAACAAAAGCATCCTCCTCTTGCAACATTTTACAAAATACGCAATACTCTTCCGGATACCTCCAGCCTACACATTTTGTAGACTCGGATGATCTAATAGCACAGTTTCCTGTGTCCGCCTCTTCGGTAAGTACGCTATTGTTTTTGATGAACTGGAGTTGTTGTTCTGCGAGTTCCCGTAACATCTTTTCTCTCCTCATCTTCGCAAGTTTCTTCTTTTTTTCGAATTTGTCATCTTTTGTCGCACTCATCTCTTTAGATGACCATAGGACATTTTCATTAAAGGAATCGGTTTGCTCTTTTAGATAACTTTTGATATCAATATGTGGGACAGTTCGCGACAGATATCTGAAAATTTCTCTTATCTTCCCATGAACTTGAATGAAATTTTCTTTCAATAATATCCCATAAAGAATGGAGCCAATGCTATTATAATAATAAAACTCAGTATCCACTGAGGCAAATTCGCGCCAAAAAATCCTCATAAAATTGTCAAGATTATTGACGACGCATTGGTGGATCAGATGTACTGCTATTGGTAAAAGGCTTTCGTAATTAAATTTATTAATTAGGTCCAGAGTATTTTTTAAAAAAAGTCCAAATACATTAACAGAAGAGATTGCATACAAGTGCGAGTAAGGTGTTTTCTTAAGCAAATTAATCACCTCTTTTGCTGGTACAAATGTATCATCATATGGCATTTCCTTACTAGATTTCATTGAATTTCTTATGTCTTTCTCGACCTCATATCTCCTACTTGGAGATAATCCCACATAATATGGATCTATCTCTTCTCTATACTTCGGTTTCAATGAATATATGCCATGATCGGTAATTCCAGTTGGCGGGATGAAATTAGTATATTCTTCAAGGTATAAATCGAAGGCCGCATGTTTTATGATGTGCTCCGGTATTGCATCCATGATTTGTGAATATGTGCAATTTTTATAACATAATGCATGAACAATTTCAGCCTTCAAAGTCTTTTCAAAACCATCGACACTAGAAACTAATGTGAGGGACTTAATTTCGGTGAGGATCTGAACAAGGAGCAAAATGCATTCATAGACGATAGCCACTGTTGTCTCGTGATGTGGGTAATCTCCTACTGGGACACCGTTTGCCCAATTTTTTAATCCCCATCTAGCAATATAAGTGACCATGAAATCATCTGGATCTGCGTACGACATACTAAACTGTACATTGAATATGTCGCTCATATATGTGAATTCCCGCATGCTATATTTTGTATACATTCTAGCTTGATGGGTTATTGGCGTCCCATTTCGTACCCAAAACCCTACATTTATTTGTCCGAGGAGAACCAAAGTTGATATAGCTGATTCACACATATAAAGCGACTTTTTTCTATCTTTGAAAATCTCACTGAAATCTATGTAGTTTTCTAAGTGTGTTGGAAGAGAATCATATCTACCGCATTGACTCCATTGCAAAATGAATTTGAACATATAGGACATGGGATTGAAAAAATTCTGAATATCAACGCCGACTTGAAAGTTTATGATGTCAGCGACATGATTGCATATTTTCTCTCTTATTATTGGAAGTGACGGACTGTTACCTCCATCAGTTGAAAAATGATTTACAATAAATGGTAAAGATATTGACTTTCTAAAACGTGCCAATAATTTTAATTTGTAGTCCATAGATATTGTTATCAATTTTATGAAAAGTGTTTTTCTAGATTCTTTATCACAGATAAGTGACAAACATCTGATATAACCATCTACCATAACCAATATTGAGGAGAAATAGAAATAATACGATGAAAAATCAAAATTCTCGAATTCAACGTGTTCTTCAATTTCACGTTTCAAAGGTAGGATATTATTAAAGGCAGTGAATGATTCTATTATTGCCCACATTATATCATTATTACTGAGTAACTCCAGAGGAACGGTATTAGTTGACATTATTATACAGATATCTTTAAAACAAACAATTGTTCTTCGATTTCTTATTGTCTCATTGGGCAACCTGCACCCATGAGATAGAGGTATCGGTAAATATGCCAACAGATCTTCTGATGTGAAAGCCATTAATGTGAATGCAAACTTCAAAGTCCGCTGTATGAAGCTGTTCTTTATAGCTAAATTAGCTGTATCTGGGTGTTGAAAAACATATTGGGAAAAAATACTCATCAAAGAAACTTTAAATCCTGTGGAATCAGAAGCAACCGTACTGTAAAGAATATTGAGATAGATATCGAAATACTGGGCTGCTAAACACCGTCTTGTGTTATCTGCCAAAGTGAATAGGCTCGATAGTATTTTTAACATTTTGAATTTGGAAGCCCTGGATAGTACATTCATTGCTTCTGCAAGGACATACTGGAATCTGGACCCATGCAAAGGATGAAATCTCGAAACGGTGTTCGCCACATTTGTATCAGCCAATCGTTTGTCATAGTTGTTCATGATATTACTAACTTGTAAGTCATCAATATGTACAAAGTTCCATGGTTTGAACCATGGAAACGTCTCATGTTGTTCATATGACACTAAAAAACCACCAAGCAAGTTTAATTTTGGAATGTATGGACTTAGAAAATTTGGCGTAAATTTGTTTGATTGTAATCCTGAGTTCCAAGCATCTAGCATCGAAAGCCGTAGAGATTTCTTGTTGCTCAATCCCTTGTTTTTTGTTATTGCTAGTAAGTATAACCAATCTATGAGATCTTCAATTATCTTTCGAATGAAAATTTCTTTAGCACTGCGTATGTGGTTATTGATACCCTCTTGTTGTAATTTCTCGGATACTCTTTGAATCTTGGATATATCATGAGTCTCAACAACCGTTACTGAAAAGTTCTCGTCAGCCAGTGAATTAGCTAAGGATATTGCATATTCAGCTGGTTTGTTTAAGATTCTTGTTAATTTTGCGGTCAAGTCCATATAATGGATATTACAATCTTCCGCATCTATTTGTAATGCCCATTTCAAACCTCCTATATCATCTTTTAAGATTTTTCCTCTAGAATCTGTCAAAATTGTATTTCCTTTGACCGCTGTATCAGAAATTCTTCTGTCTGGAATGAGATTCGCAGCCGATAATGATGACTCATTTTGGTCTTTCAAATATATCGTCACATCGATAAGGTAATCGATAAGGTGGTTAATTGCCAGAACCATGATCTCATCATATTCACAATCACTTTGGACTATTGTATCCTCATTATTCTTGCCCGCCTTACAACTATTCTGCCCCATGGTTTCTTTGAAGATAGATGTATCTCCACAATGACAAACTCTTCCCTCCTGTCTAAAGACAATTTTGGCCGTGTATGTATGACCTACATGTTTTGTTTCGTCAAAGCAGTATTCGCATATTTCATATAGCGGGTTCATAGTGCAGGTGAAGCAGTAATAGACCGTCTCTAGTGGATAACATATCCTATCGCATACAGCACCTGCATGAGAATTACAATTTGGGGTTTCTAAAAATTTTTTCTTCCATTCGACATTTTTTAATGTCTCTTTATAAGATCCGTTATGCCAGTTTTCAGAATCAAAGATAGTGACGAATGAACTCCAACCAATTTCATTACCAAACTTCAGTGATAGTCGTAATACTTTCCAGACAATATATCCAACAACATTGTTGTACTCATAGCCAGTCAACTTGGGCAAATGAACTAGGAAGTCTCGAAGGTTATGGATTTCGTATTGGGCGCCACTCATTCGTAACGTTTTTCTCACGATTGCCTCCTTATGGCAATAAAGGCCTTGCAATTACCTTATAGTGACTGCCTAACTAATAAAGTATTCTCGAACTTTCAAGACCGACTTCTTGAAAACTTTAACACTTTATTTACACTTTTCTGTCTTCTTGTGTTGTTGGCCCATCGATTTTAACAACTTTATTTCGGCGGCCATATGATAAACGCCTTTCTGGAATTCATACCGAAAAGTAACATAATGAAAAAACAATCATAAAACAGGGAAATGAGGATTCATTTGCACATACATCTGCAGTTTTGCAGGGAACTGATCCATAAACTGGCCAAATGCTGATCTCAGTTTGTATTCGAGTTGTATTATTGAATAATAATTTGAATTAGTGGGCGCTTAATACTCGTCAGGGTAACAATTTGGAAATGACGTGTGTTTAATAAGAAGGGCATCTATATTTGATTTCAAGTGGTAAACCACCTCTGAAAACACATCAATTCGATTCATGGTGTTGGTCTCATGATAAGTTAGATGTATGATGAGCTATCTAATTCAGGCCTTTTAGCTGTTTGTTCTTCGAACAATCGTCTTACACGTCACATCAAACGAGTTGAAAACCCTTGAAGAGAGGAGTTTCTTAAAAAGACAATAAGATAGTTTCAATAACGATCTGAAGACACTATGGAGATCAAAGAAAGAACTAAATATCGATAAGGGAAAAGGAAGATATTGACAACAGGGCATAGGATATAAAAGAGGGAATTTTTAGCAGGAACTTTCTTATTTTGTGAGATAAGTGAAGCAGGATATATCTAATATAAACTAAGGGAAGGTCTACTTATCAAATAGCTCAAAATGGCGGCAAACTCAAATTCTGAACCCTTGCAGAAACATATAAAAGATACGCTAAGGTCGATTCATAATACCTCGTTCTTGAAATATGTCAAGGGCCCAGCTGAAAGAGCAGAAATGGATAAGATGCTGCGAGAAGTGGTATTTAGATATCTATATTTCTCTTTGACATCAAAAGGACATTACCTCTCGGTATTATTCCCTAACGCAGAAAAAACTGAAGGTACAGAAGAAGGTTCAGTTGCATACCCAAAGTCTTATGAGGATGTTTTTGACGTTAGCAGTGTGGTGACCCCAGGCTATAAACCATTTTATTCCATAGACGAATCAAAAACACGCCGCAATTGCAAGCACACGGGAAGATCATGTGGTAGGAAATTTTCAGTAGGTGAGCCGATATATAGGTGTTTGGAATGTGGATACGATGATACGTGTGTCTTGTGTATCGACTGTTTCAATCCTGCGGATCATAAAGGGCATCATGTATGCACAGACATTTGTAATGCTTTTAATACTGGTATATGCGACTGTGGTGATCCGGAGGCGTGGAATAATTCACTGAATTGTAAAGCAGAAGAAGAAAGTGATGATGAAACAGATTTGGTTGATTTTTCAACCGAAGAAACTCTGAACGTATTCAAAATTGTATTAAGCGAAGTTTTCGACTATTTTATAGATGTTTTCAACCAGAACATAGAGCCACTACCAACTTTACAGAAAGATATCACATTGAAGTTAAGAGAGATGATACAACAGGGAAAACTAATGGAGCGGGCTGAATTTCTAGAAGCTCTCGCATACAAAAATGAGTTCATCAAGGAGGAAACAAACAATCTCAATGATTCGGATGATGCTTTGTTTGCGACATCTATATCAACGGGCCAAATGGATTTGAAAAACTATACTGTAATAATATACAATGATGAATACCATAATTATGCACAAGCAACTACCGCTTTAAGACAAGGTGTTCCCGATAATAAGCACACAGATATTCTGACTTCAAAAATTGATTCAGAGGGACGAGCAATGCTCAAATGTTCCACCAATCTATCTGGAGTTATTGGAGGTTTTTTTGCTGTACAAACTAATGGGTTGAGTGCTACATTAACTACTTGGTCAGAATATCTACATCAAGAGACGTGTAAATATATTATTTCATGGCTATCCCATTGCTTAACAGTGCCTCATTCAGGCTTTCAGGCTAATTTTAGGAAGGTTATGGGTAGTGTTTTATGCTCTGAGTATACCAAAGCTGCGACTACAGTTGACATGACAAAAGTTATACGAAAGTATTTTCCCAACAAATGTGATGATAGCAATGCATATCGGTATTCTGATTTATCGATTTTGGATGATGGTAATAACATACCTTTAGGGCACCATAAGGTATTGTCCAAGTCAGACATGGATACAATATCTAATAATTTAAACGAAGTGACCATGCCGAAATCCAAGTCTTATACAAATAGCAGACTACAGTTTATCCTCTATTTTGATAATAGATACTGGAAAAGACTCAGAAAAGACATTCAGAACGTTATTATTCCAACTTTATCATCCTCCAACGTTTACAAGCCTTTATTCTGTGAACAGGTTGTCGAAATTTTTAATCACATGACTCGTTCAGTAGCATACATGGACAGAGAGCCCCAATTAACAGCCTTGCGGGAATGTGTCGTGCAGCTTTTTACGTGTCCCACCAATGCGATGATCATTTTCAACAATGGTTGCTTCGAAGATATTCTTTGGTCTGTGATCGACATTTTCACGGAGTTTTCGAAATTGGAAGGAGGTTTATTGGTGTGGCAAAGAGTTCAAAAGAGCAACCCCACAAATAGCTATACATTATCATTCAGACAAGGGTTGTATGCGGTTGAAACTCTATTAAGTAAAGTAACCGATGGCAACATTCTTCTCTATCCTTCAAATTTTATATCCATTGTTACGTTATGCAAATTGTTCAACGGTGCTTGGAAGATCAAAAGGAAGGAAGGGGAGCACGTTTTGCATGAGAACCAACATTTCCTTCCTTACTCTGAATATACTACTTCAATTTATACCATAATTGAAACTCTCGATAAAATTTTGGAAAACTCGAAAGCAACGATCGATCATGCTTTGTTGTTGAACGCTATTAAGCTAGTCACATCTTTTTTGGGACATAGATCATTGAGTTATGATATTGTGGACGATTCACAAGATATAATTAAGTTTGAAGTGCATAAAGATAGGGTTGCATTTATGAACCCTGTTCATACTCTTTTCTCTTTTTTGATTGAAAAAGCTTCATTGAATTTCGCATTAGATGCCACATTTGGATGCTCTGATTTTTTAATCATATCTGACTTTGCATTAAGATCTGTTGTTTTGTGTGCCCAGATTGATGTAGGTTTTTGGGTAAGAAATGGTATGTCTGTATTACACCAATCTGCATATTATAAAAAGAATCCAGAATTGAGCTCATATACAAGGGATATTCATTTGAACCAACTTGCCTTTCTACGTGAGAGTGACGATCTGCCTAGAGTTGTATATAACATACTCGATAGGTGGGAGCTATTTGAATGGTTTAAAGGAGAAGTTGAATTTGATAACACAATTTATGAGGATAAGATTAATCCACTTGTTCAACAATTCATCACCTTTATATATCAAGTACTCACTGAAAGACAGTTTTTCATAAAATTTGCCTCATTGAAAGAGAAAAAGTCATATCAAATTGAGAACGCGTTAATGTACACTTTGTGCAACGAACCTGTTTCATACTCAAAGCTTTTGAGATCTATCCCAGACTATTTGACTGAGGATACATTAGATTTGGACGGAGCATTAAACAAAATTGCTAGTTTTGTCGAACCAAAGGGTTTAGCTGATAGTGGTGTCTACAAACTTAAAAAAGAATACTACTCCAAAGTTGATCCCCTCAAATTGTTGAACATTGCCAATGAGTTCGAAACAGTTGCAGTAACAATTAAGAGTCACCTCGCAAAAGGTGAAAAGGAGATGGCCAAAGCAGTTTTGGAGCCTCAAATTGAATCCCCTGATAGGTTAGACGGTAACGCTAGAAACTTGGGTGATTTCACGAGAACAGACATTTTTGCCAAACTCATCTATAAACTACTCCAGGTGTGTATTGAGAGGACTGATAATACATTTTTGTATGAATTACTCCACCTGATTCATGCCATTTTTAAAGATGATGAACTCGTAAATGGTGAAGATTCATTTCCTAAAGCTTACCTGTCCAAAACGATTTGCAACCAACTCTTACTAATATCAAATGCAAAGCAGACATCCTTCTCTGAGTTTGTCAGGCGCAAAGCAGATTATTTATTGGAAAAAATGATACTCAAAAGACCTGCTGAGATTTTTGACTCTTTGATTACCAGTTTTGGTCAAGAGTATGTTGAAGATTACAAGGCGAAAAAGATCGATCAAGGCGTCAAACTGGAGGAAGATGAAAAGGCCAGAAAGAAGCGAATAATCAAAAAGCGTCAAGAGAGATTACTTGCCAAGTTCAATAGCCAACAGAGAAAGTTCATGAAAGGGAACGAATCCAGTTTATTGCAAAGTGAAGGATTGGTAAATGATTTTGAGACACAAATAGCCGACGATATACTCGATGAATCTGAAGAGTTTGTATGTCCCTTATGTCAGGATAGTACATCTACTGATTTATTTGTCATGCCTGTGTACCACGATAATACCCCTATTTTCAGGCCTGGAGACATTTTGGATCCAACACAATTCGCTTCTGAATGTACCGGATTTTATAACAACGATCAAAAGCTTACATATCATGATGATGCAACTTTGAAAAGTTTGCAACATAACGGAAGTTTAGGATCGAGGAAAGTCATAGTGTCGTGCAATCACAGTGTACACCATGGTTGTTTCAAACGATATGTGCAAAAGAAAAGGTTTTCAACCAACTCGTTCATATGTCCGCTATGTCAAACTTTTTCTAATTGTGTTTTGCCAATACGTCCAATTTCTAAGCTTAATACTGGCTTGAAGCTTGATGTGTTAGTTAATCAAGAGGTGTCTATTGACTCTCTCACGAGGTTATTTGGTTCAATGAGTGCAGCGGACTTTAAAAATGTGTATTCGACATTCAATCTTGTTAATTTGCATTCGCACTCATTTGATAAGGCAGCTCGTAACACACCAGAATTTGAAAATAAGGATACAGCTTTTATTTTGTCTGTTCACTGGGCTAACACGATTTCTATGTTGGAAATTGCATCAAGATTAGATTCCGCTTATGATGGGAGCTTTCTGAAAGGTAAGGAACAGAAATACAAAACATTGAAGTACTCATTGGTTTCGATCTTGTTGATGTGTTATGGGATCGGCAAGCCACGTCCTGAATTCGATCCTTACTCCGATCCCAATGTTACTTGGAATGAGAATCAATTGTTTCAGTTTATCGTGAAAAAGTGCCTATATGGTAATTGCTCTTTGAAAGATAATGTATCTGAAGCACTAGAATACTATTCAAGACAATTTATGAATCAGTTTGGAGAAGGTATCTTATCGAAGGATATTCTAAAGATGCATGAGAAGGCTACAAAATTGGGGGGGTTGATTGGTGTTCCAAACGCAGAAACTCTCTCTGCGATTAAAAATGGTTTGAAAATATCACTTGATAATGGAGAAAACGCATCCAAGATATGCGATCTAGCCTACACATCTTTCCTACGAAATGTTCTCCCAACGCTCAGACGCTGCTTGATACTTCTGAAGGTATTCCATATTCTTCTAGACGAGACAGAGAGTGACGTTATCACTGTGAAGGGCTGTTCTATAGAAGATTTTATTGTGGATAATCTCTCTGAATATGTGGATAATATCTTAGGCATTATTACAAATTATGAGTCAGTAGCGCAACTGTTGTATGGGGGCTGCTCAAAATCAGGGCCAAGTGACGATCGGTATTTACAAAATATTCCACATGAGTACTGTGGTGTGGTAAAGTTAATCAATTTAGCGACATATCTAAACACTTATGTGACCAATACAAAAAGAATCAGATTACGGGAAGAGCATTCGCGTCATCTTTCAAATGCAAAGAACAGGTTAGACTTTAAAATCTGTTTAACATGCGGTGTTAAAGTTCATGTAAGGTTGCAAGATCACCGTGAAATGTCTAAGCATCTCTGCAATTATTGTTTCAAACCTTTCGGGGTATTTTTGGTTCCCAACACAAACGAAGTTTGTCTTTTTTTGCTTCAGCCAACTTCGAAGATCTATGTTTCTGCACCATATTTGAACTCGCATGGTGAAGCTGGTAGAAATGCAATGAAACGTGGTGATCTAACTAGTTTGAACCCAAAGAGATATGAATATCTAAACAAATTATGGATCAACAATGAAATTCCTGGTTACATAAGCAGAGTAATGGGGGATGACTTCAGAGTTAATATCTTGTCAAATGGCTATATTTTTACTTTCAACAGGAATTTTCCTCTTAGGAGAGCCCCAACAGGTGATGACGGTGAGGATGATGGTTTTGATGATGGTGGTCAATATTTTGGTGGCCATTCTAGTGATGAGGATGAAAGAGATATCGATATGGTAGATGATCGGATAGCCGATATGGGTGATGGAACTTTTTTGAACAATGCGGAACTGGTGAATCCAGGAAATGGTGCAGCAGCTCTGACTGCATTGGATAACATTAGAAACGCTATTGCCAATGGTTTTAATGGAGGAGAACCTACAGATCCAGCGCGATTGTTATACTTTTTTCCACCAGAGATGCGTGGTCTGAATGTTCTGGTAGATATGGATGAAGATGACGAAGTGTTAGATAATGCCGATAGTGTGCAAGATGATCCGGACGCGCAAGATAGTGAAGAAGGGGAAGAAACAAGAGACAGTTTACAAGAATAAGAGTACCGATGGGGGATAATCCTGCATTCATCGTATCTAATATATTTGATTATTTTCAGTGATTATCGGACTTCGATGGTAGCTAGGCACAAGTTATAGAATGTTACTGGAGATCACGCAGCCCATCTAATCGTCAATTATTTTAGCTATAATACATAACCGTTATAACTCATTCTATATCGTATCGTTACACGAACCAATAAAAATACAAAAAAAATCCGCCTTGTCTTAAGGCCGAAAAAAAATCATAACTAGATAACTAAAAGATCCTGAAATAAAAGTACTTATAGTAACAACATCAAGTCTAGGGATTAAGAATAGATCATTGATAATTAGCAAAGTACACTACAAATGGTATGTCATGGTAATTGAGGATGCATAATTGATCAGTTGGAAAGTCCGGGTGGTCATAAACTAATTTTTTGGAGAATAACTTTACTAACGTATTGCAGTCATATTATTCTACTATTTACAAAACTTTGTTCAAGAGAAACTCAGTATTTGTTGCAACTGTTTTCTTCTCTGCATTTGTTTTCCAAACAACGTTTGATACTGCTGTCACATCTTGGTATGAGAACCACAACAAAGGTAAGTTGTGGAAAGATGTTAAATTGCAACTGCAAAATGGTGGTGATGATGAAGACGATGATGATGACGATGAGTAAACCTTTTACAAACAATAGGTTTATTAAAGTTTAAAGAGACCCGTTATGAGTGCTATTTTTACAATGTTGGAAATTATATTTATTGCATAAGCGCCGGTTGGTTGGTACAAATCTGTCCTTATCTATTGTACATATTACCAGACAATATCTTAGATACTTAATTATATATATTCATGGGAGAATAGATGTCTTCTCATTTGATGAAAAGTGCACAAGATTAAAGTGTTAAAAGTTTCAATTTCGCTACATCATAAAGTATGTATGTTAGTTTATATACAAGGAAAATGCCGTTTTAGATGTCTCCTGCAGTCGAGGCTTGTTGTATTCTAGCGATGTAAGCTCTGGATACTACATTCCAACTTCTCATATACTTTGCCAAGCATTGGTCTACACAGCCTTCGTTACCATCGGTGTAGGGGCTATTCAGACACTTTTCAAAACAGTTATCCGTCACCTTGTTAACCAACTCTGTTGCATTTGCTACGGCTAGTTCTTGTGCGACCTGACTTTTCAGTTGCTCAGTGACGGCATTGGAATTATTACTTGGAACCGTTTGTTGTTGCGATGGAGAAGCACCGCCAAAAATGGAAGATAAAGCCATATTAAATGATAAAATAGATTGATACTATTGATTCTGGATTACAGTTGAATTAATGCCTTTGATCGAAACCTTGTGGCCCTAGATATTTAACTGTACTGCTCAAACCAAATTATGAAAATGTCATCTCCAGAGATTTGTCGTATGTAATGCTTATTTCTTTGGCACGAGAAAATAGACCTATCTATCGTATTCATGATGATGACTCGAAGACCTCAGTAACAATGTCACTGTACAACTTAATTGGTCACTAATTGTGAAATACAAATAAGAGTTCAGAATTCTCAGCACACTATTATTGGAAGAAAGTATTCTGTGATGAGTTACCAGACTTGTTGATATTAGACATCGATATTATTGAAAGTGAATACTAAAAAAATTTGGAATAAAATATTTCGTAACAAATCGGAGAAAAATGTAAATCAAGGTGGAAATGTATTCGATTGAAGGCCCATATATGTAGGTGTCAATTTTACACCTATTGAAGACTTTTCGCACTCTTAATGTCTCTGTCTTAATTGTTATTATCCATTAGTTACATGTCAGTATTTCAGTTGGACAAGAATTATGGCTACCTTATAGCGACAGGAAACAGCGTAGTGCGGTTCCCATTATGTAATCGTCTCACAATGAATATCAGTCGGTCTTACGCATTGATAATACTTAGGTTAGAGCTCAATCTCATTCTAATACCTTGTTCACCTTAGTAGATGCTTGAAATATCAGTATGTTGTGTCTATATTTCATTATATTCCCAGTTCCAACAGAAATATTTTTCTCTTTGTGTCATGTTCATATCCATTTTAATCTATATCTGTTATGAATTGTTCATGGCAAACTTACATCTGTAATGGAATAATGAACTCTCTATGACATAAAGTAGAGATTACACAAAGATGGAATAAGTTGAGATTGTTGGAACGGTTAATATAAATGAAATATGGATAAAAGAGAATGAAATCTAACTAATAGGGTGATCACAATTGAGACTGCGACACTACAAGAGTGAAAAATATTTACTGGTAGTGATGTGGTATAACTCAATAGGTGTAAATCTTGACCTATAAATATGGGCCTTCTAGCGAATATTAATCCACCTTGATCCACACTTTTCTTTGGTTTGTTCCTAAGAAGAGCGAGGATTTTATACAGAATATCAAATTCTATACCTTTTAGTATCAATTTTTATTAATCAATGTCTGACACCAACAATTCTAGTAACTCATCGGAGAATAAATTCTTTCAATAATCTAATTATATACCTTTTGGTATCAATTTTCATTAATATCAATGTCTAACACCAACAATTCTAGTAACTCATCGGAGAATAAATTCTTTCGATAGAGATATCAAAGAGGAACGATCACAATAATATCTAGGGCAGATGTTGAGGGATAAACAGGAGGAGTATAACTTACTATAGTTTAGGTAAATAATTATCTCTGAGTAACAAGGAATTAAGCTAAGTCGCTGTACTAAGCTGAGACTGTTTAGGAAATACACTAGAATAGAGATTCCGCTTTCTCTCAATAATTCCAGATAGTCATATATAGTAGTAAGTACAACTATACCAATTAAAAATTGAGCGCAAGTGGTTTAGTGGTAAAATCCAACGTTGCCATCGTTGGGCCCCCGGTTCGATTCCGGGCTTGCGCATTCTTTTTTGGGAAATTGCTCCGTTTATAATAAAAACAATACAAATTTAAAGGATACAGTGTTTAGAATTACTTGGACCTAGTTTGCAATAACACTTTGATTCTGAAATTGCTTTTGCATGACTCTTTTATTATTGAGGTCTTACTTGTCATGTGCGCCTTCCCTTCACATTATCGAGACTATAACGATACAGGAACCAAGCAAGTCTTTCATAACAAGAAAAAAGTGAAAAGACATCGTAAAGATGATCCATGCAGTTTTGATATGTATGTTCAATTGATAATATCTCATGACGC